>CM067345.1:6792779-6854067 GCA_034190875.2 Urechis unicinctus
CGCTAATTCAAACCGGTTTCCTATTTTGTTATTCGTATTGAATCACGCTTTTCATGGTGCTTATGGTAATTATTCTTTCCAAACTAAGGACGCATTTTTAGAAGGGAACGGTCAGCACTGGACGATTTTATGGGGACACTTTTTGCGGTACCTGAAGCGCAATAGCTTAAATTGACACGCGAAATTGGGCAAAGATTAATCCGTGGCATTCAGGTGCTATCAAATGAGAAACGTTATCATTTTTTCGCGATTTGACACTACCGTGTGCATTACTTCTGTTGGAATACAATGTTATTGCAAAAGCACAATAAAACAGGGATATGGCCTTTATACTTTGAAACACATTTTATAGTCAATCTGCTGCTTCGACGTTGCAATAAAACAGCCATACGTTCTACTTTGTATAATGTGAGTTATCCCACTTTAAGACCTTCAATGGACGTTATGTGGATGTATAGCTAAAAACGTCGTAGTGGGCTAATACTGAGTAAAGGCTGTCTAGACTATTTTAGTTCCCCTCCTATCATGACAGATATAGTGCCTTGGACTTCTTCCTTTATTGTACCCCATTTATTTCTGTATAAGGCAAGCAACAGGTCAGAACCTAACGTGATTTGACTTTGTGTTAAAGTGTGTAAGCACAGACACGAGCTAAGCATTTATAACCTGTTTAATGGCGTACCTCGTTCTTTACTCTGTAACGCATTGAATCATTTCCACGAAAGTTCAATGCACACATGGCATGAACTATCAATGACAATTGACGTAGATTTATAACACTGCTTTTATGCCATCTAATGGCGTGTGAAATATATTCGGCATACATGACCTCTAACGCAAGTTTAGTATTTGCTTGTATATTATTTTGCTAAACATGTATTCGATATATGCTACACTCTTCCTCTACTGCAATGTTTTCCAGTGTTTTAAGATTCGTGGACAGAAAACTTTAAAACAACTTTATTGCAATAAAACAACGCATTGCACTAACGATGTGTGTGACGTCATAATATATCTCAGACTTCCGATATCATAGGCACATTGCTTATGTTTAGCACGAGGCTACAACTTTTATTCTAAAAAGTCGCAAATGGCCAGTCCTTCCCTAGCTCTTCGCCACCCTAGATCAGGATGTAGGCAGGCCTCTAGATTATGAATATAAGGAGCTGGCTAGTCCTGAAACGGAAAGTCTTATTTCTTTGTCTGTTTGGTGTTATGCACGATAACTATATTTTTCATAGAGCCGCTGTCTACAATAGGTGTAAACATGTGGCCAGTGATTGTGAGGTGTGTATTATAATACAATTGAGGTGTTATCAATCGAGCTGACCCGTTAACGCTCATCCATTGACGGGGGGGGGGCGACAAATTCAGTTGTCCTGTAATGCGGTCCTTGTGTGGACGCAAGTGGCAATTCTAGTTGCTGCTCGTCGTATTGTGCCTGGCAGCATGATGTACCACGGTCATTAATTAGTAATATTAAACTTAGAGTTGAGAGGGTTTTTAAGTTATGTTGAATTATGGTAACTGTAGGCTACCAGGGGACGATTTTATATAGCAAAGTGTGTTGCATGGTTATTTGTGTGCGCTGACATAATAGAGGTAGGTTATAATCACATGCAAAATAGCGGCTCCCATCATAAAGTGAAGGCACGTTGATGCAGAAATGCAATGACAAAAGCATAGTTGTGTAAGTAAAGCTGCAAATTTACAATAAATCAACACACATGCTCGAGTCGTGTTATGTGTCAAATTGTCGTACCTTGCATCGTTATGACTAGTTGCACTATTGACTATTTGTCATTCTCATATGCGTTATTGCATCCTTAGCACAAGCCTCAACATATGATTTCCGGTACGTCAAACGACCACTACAGTCTAATCGCCAAGGTATAGTGACAAAAGATATAAATCACAACGTAAAGACCTACTTTCATAAAGACCCTGCTTCATAAAGAAGGCTCTGCATAAAGATCCTGCTTAATAAAGACCCTTTTTTATAAAAATACTGCTTCACAAATTCCTGTAGGCTCAATCGTGTAACGCAATAACTGGACCACCTCTGACGTAGGACTTTTGCTGTCAAAACGCACAAAAGAACGAGCACGTAAGCTTCATGCCCTATTTTTCAATTCATACCAGGTACAGCTTGTAGGAACATTTGTGGGCGACTATAATGTTGTACTTGATTGTCACACATATGAAAATTATCAAAGGAAACATGTCGTTATATAAGGTAGTGAAAGACCGCCTACTGGTTGAATAAAATCCGAACACGTTCCCAACTTGCATACACACTGATTGGCGTTATGCTATCGGTGGACATGTAGTTTAAGGGGATCTTGTGGTTTTATTGAGAGGTCGTACGCTTTAAGGTTGAAACAATTCCTTATAGGGTCATATCGCCCTTTCCAACAACTACCTCAAAAGAGCCCTGAGCGCGATAATGAATGCTAGAGTGCAATATTATCTGTTGCTGTGTTTTATTTTTTCCATTTGCCTTGGGTAGTCACAAATAACTGCCGGTCTTTTTGCTCATCGTGTGATCAAAACACGTTGCTACTCATGTGAAAAACGGCATATCAGCGAAAGTACGATTACCCAAGAGATTTGATACCACTTAAATCACATAACAAGCCAAGCAAATATTGCTTGCGGTCATTGCGCACACATATAGATGTACGCCATAAAACTTTTAGTAACTAATCACAAATTCCATACTAACGTTTGAATACTACCGCATACAAATCGTCTCTCTCTAAAGAATATCGAAATAATTCAAGCTGCTAGTAGCGAAATTTTTAGCGTATGTATATATATATATATAGTGATAGCCCGCCGGTTTATATTGATAATATCTTGGACACATTTTTCAAGTTCATTTTTATATAATTATTTTATTTCATAAATCAGGCAGCGCCTTAAATAATATAAAGAAATTGTGCAATGCAGGTCAAATGTTTTTGTCAATTCACAATCCTGGTATATACTTTTGGTCCTCTAAAGGTCGTCCACGAATGGTCAACATACAAATACGTAAAATCCAACCTTTCGTGCCCATATTTATTTGCGTATATTTGCGGAATACAGAAATTTTTGAAAATCATTTTCCGTCATTATGGATTAGAATTATAATGTTTTTTATCGATATGATCATAATGAGCCATTTGCAGCGTTTTGTTAACTTATTCATAGCTGTAGATAAGATAAAAACAATTTTGAAATCTTAAGAAACTTAAAATTAACATATTCAACGCTCTTGTTTAAACATTAATTTGACCATCAGGGCCAAAGTATGTACAGTTGTAAGGAAGATATTGAGGTTATCAAATAATATCAACGAATGGTTAGCTGTTAAAATTTATTTCGCGATAATATTCAAAATTCAAATAAATCTCGCTATCTCTGTACAATATTCTAGACTATTATATTAGAATTGAAAACATTTTGAAAGATAAAGCGCATTGACTTTATGTGGAATATGGTATATTCCTAAAAGATTACAATCTGGCTGGTTAGTCCATTGTATTGAGACTTGCGTTCGTGCTAATATATTATATAATGGAGAGATATAGCAGAAATATTTGAAAACATTTTGAAGAGAGAGAGAGAGATAAAGTGCATTGAGAGAGAGATTTATGTGGACATAGTGATATATATCCTAGATAGATATCTCTATCTATCTAGAATAAGAGAGATCTAGAGATCTCCATCTATTCTAAATATATCTCTCCTATCTCCTCCCTATATATCTCTCTCTCCCTATCTGTGTGTGTGTGTTCTCTCTCTATCTATCTCTCTAAGGAAATATAGAAATCCCTAGATCTCTCCCTCTCCCTCTCTCTCTCTCTTAGAGATATCTCTCTCTATATCTCTCTATCTCTCTATATCTATATCTCTCTCTATCTTCTCTATATATCTAAATCTCTATAGATATCTCTATCTATCTCTCTCTCTCTATATAGATATCTATATCTCTATCTATATCTATATCTATATATATATATATATATATATATCTATATATCTAGTTTCCAGTATACTAATTCGAAAACCAATCAAATACTTTAATACTTCAAACATACATATGATGATCTCATATACACTCATGTTTGAAAATTATTTCAACAACATGAATCAAAGTTTATATAGTAGTAGAATAGATATTGAGGTTTTCGTGCTATGTCAACGAATAGTTTAGGTAAGATTTGATTTCTCTATGCTATTCCTAATCCAAAGAAATCAAAGAAACAACCTTAAATATTTCTGTTCTTGCATAATCAGGGCAAAAACGAGTATCGGCAAAAACTGACCTAAAATAGTATCTACTGGCCTGTACCCTTTCAGTACTATGCTCAAACTTGAACATAGTCTACCCAACATTTATTATGCTATGATGCGGTCAAGAGAGGCTGGACTGTGCCATCAAATAAGTTATAATGCCTGACAAAGATATCTATGTAGGCACTATTGAATCAATGCAATGATTCCGAGCTAGAATAGGGTAGAAATATCCATCATATCTTTAGGATGGATTGTAACCCACTTCTGAGAGATACTTTTTTCATAAAAAAACTAATGAGTCGTCGACTACAATTAAAACACAACTCTCCATGTATATCTTTCCTGGATATCCAAAAACTTTTCCTACTAACATTGATTTGATGTGATATCAAACTTTATATTTACGCTTACATTATGCGTGTGCGTCATATAAATACTAGACAAGGCAAGGTAACCATTGATCGTGGCATTATACATACACTCTGCTACGTGACTCGCCGCAATATTCATAAATATCAAGGACGCCAAATGACTGTGTGCGGTGTTATCAAAGATTGTGCTGCGGTATATTGACGTCATGCATATTTATGTGTGGCGTAGATCCGAGTAATTATGAACTTTACACAGATAAAAAAAGCAGTAACTTTTATGCGCAGTTCTCATATTATTGATGGAGGGTGAGGTACGATAAAGAAGGTAGGTGCAACCCTTTCGTCCGGGAACGATAGCAGATAGCCATCTCTTGGGTGTATATTCTAGTCGTTTATTTAAACGAATTCGATTCATATATATATATATATATATATATATATATATATATATATATATATATATATATATATATATATATATATATATATATATATATATATATATATATATACTAGATATATATATATATATATAAATATATATATAGGTATATATATCTGTATTATATATATGTATATGTATGTATGTATGTATCTTTATATATAAATAAATATACATATATAATATACACACATATATATATATACATATATAGATATGTATATATATACATATATATATATATCTTTATTTATATCTCTTTATTTGAATATATATATATATTTATTTATTTATATATATATATGTAGATATGCATATTTATTTATATATATATATATGCATATTTATATATATATAAATGCCATATGTATATATATATATTCATATGTATAATTATGTAGTAATATATAAATATATATATATGTATATTCATATGTATACTTCTGTTGATATATATATATATATATATATATATATATATATATATATATATATATATATATATATATATATATATATATATATATATATATAAATATATATCTAACCTGATTCTGAACACAGTTTATCTAACTTTGTTTTTACGCTTAATATTATGCGTGTACGTCATAAAAATAGTAGGCATGGCAGGGTAACAATTGATCGTGGCATTATACGTACATTATGCTACGTGACTCGCCGCAATATTCATATATTTCAAAGACGCCAAATGACTGTGCGCAGTGTTATCCAAGATTGTGCTACGGTATATAGACGTCATGCATGTTTATATGTTGCATAGATCCGAGTAATTATGATCTTTACACAGATAAAAAAGCTGTAACTTTTATGCGCAGTTCTCATATTATTGATGGAGGGTAAGGTGGTGAAAATGGAGATGTACGTCGCAGAATGTACGTACGTCGCAGAATGTAGGTGCAACCCCTTTCGGCCGGCAACCATAGAAGATAGCCATCCATTGGGTGTATATTTTAGTCGCTTATTTAAAAGAATTTGATCTATTTATGAACGAATTATGAACATATTGCGATAGCATATATTCTTGAAGGCAATTTTCGCCAATACACAGGGTACAAAACACCATAATGCTAGATTACTCATATCGCAATGAACGTAGTAGCATTTTGAAGAGCTTTATATATATATATATATAGAGATATATATATATATATATATATATATATATATATATATATATATAGAGATAGATATATATATATATATATATAGATATATATAGATATATATATAGATATATATATATATATCTCTATATATATATCTCTATATATACATATATGTATATATATATAAATATATAAAGATCTATATATATATAGCTTTTTTATATATCTTTATTTTTATATATATATTTATTTATTTATATATATATGTATATATGCATAGGTATTTACATATTTATATATGCATCTGTATATAAATATGCATATGTATATATATATTCATATGTCCAATTGTATATTAATATATAAATATATACATGTATATTCCTATTTATACTTCTGTAGATATAATATGTACTTATATATATGCATATGTATATATAGCTTTATTTATATATCCTTATTTATATATATATATATATTTATTTATATATATGTATATATGCATATGTATTTATATATATATATGCATATGTATATAAATATGCATATGTATATATATATATCCATATGTATAATTATATATTAATATATAGATATGTACATGTATATTCATATGTATACTACTTCTGTAGATAAATATATATATATATATATATATATATATATATATATATATATATATATATATATATATATATATACTTAACTATATATTTATATATATAAAAATTATATATATATCAATATATATATATAAACACATATTTATATATATATATATATATATATATATATATATATATATATTTATATATATATATATATATATATATCGTTAAATCACAGCTCTAGACTTGTGGTCACTCCGTTTAAAGCAGTCAATAACATGTTGTCTATTTAGGATTATTTGTTAAAGCATCGCATAAATGCTTAGAGATACACGTGGAACGATATCCAGAATCCCTAGAAGATAGCATGGTTAGTAATCGGCAGTGTTAAGCAGTGTACAACTGTAAAGTACTGTACATGTGATAAAAACAAACGCAACGCTTTCCGTGATGTATTTGTAAATTGTGCAATGATTGACTTTTGAACTGCTGCCCTAGACAATAGTACATCCGAGAGAACTACTAGCTCTACGGTAATAAAGAGGTTGGTTCAGTTAGTCGTTTGACGGATATGTTGCATTTCTGTGAGAACTAAAAGAAAGAAAATTCAACCATATGTCGTCAATGCATAGATAATTGCAATGGTTTTAAATTTTTGCATCGTTCGTCATAAACGAAATGTAATATTATATGCATACAAATAGTTATGATGATATTTACCATGTTGATTGCAACCTTAAATTCTTATACATATAGATGGAAATAACATATATAAGTGGAAATCATCTTATCACTATATATTTTTTTCTTGTTTTTGTCTTTAATGCCAATATATATTTGGCCAGCTACCCCTGGCCTAACTGACATCACACATACTTTTGAGCTCCCTCTGCTACTGTGGATTATACTATCTCTCCCGGGGGCACTGCCCACACATCTGCACCGGCAAGGAGCTGAAGTCAACAGGAATCTGCTCCTTGAGTTATCTGATACCATTGTGAGGTGGTTGATTTCACGGCTGAGTAGACTTGGCTTCAACAATAACAACTGTGTGGTCACTCCACAGATTATGCTAGTGGCTTTAAGTGGCATTAATAACATCCTGCCGCAGGTCCGGGTCAGCTGACGGGTTTAAATTGTTCCTCGTTGTCACTGTGCTGTGTTTATCAACAACCCAACATGTGCTTTGGCCGAGCAAGGAAACAGCTGCGTAACATCAAGCTGCCTGCTGATGTACTGAGGACTATTTAGAGCCTAGGCATCCATCAGCCGCCACATGGTACCAGAGGAGGGCTCAGAAGGCAACACCATATCACATGCGTACTATCACCGGGTCGGGAGGAGAGAGTGGCATTGGGCCTGCACCACTATACTACCGTGCAGGTATCCTTGCTGTGATATCAACCCTATCACTTCATCAATCAGGTGGCAGGTGGAGCTCGTTAACCGTGGTAGGTGGTCCACTTAGGAAACAGAAACTCTTATCTCAAACTCGGGTAGATGGGGCTCGTAGTCTTGGACGGCAGCTCACCTAGGAGAAGGAAAACTCTGATTTCAAACCCCCAGCTGGGCCAAGCAGTAAGATTTTCATCGGCGGACTTCATAATCTGCCCTTGGCCCGCCAGCGGCAGGGAAGGCAACGTCTCCTGCCTTCAAGGACGGGGGAGGTACGTTAACGTACCTAACGACCGAGACACAGGTGACGGCCAAGCCTTAGGGGGATGAGCGCGGCAGTGTGCCTACCGCAGGCCCGGATGAGAGACCCGGCGACTCTGTACCCAGCCATGAATGGACTGTGGAACGCAAGCATAAAACAAATCCTATACTTCAAGGGGCGGGAGTCACCAGGAGTCATGTTGCTGCGAGGACCAAACCGCGTTCGCATGGCGGACCTGATGACGGCGTGCCCCTAAACCCACTAGGGCGGGGCTCGTCTGACTGGCGATTGGGACCAGCAGCGAAACTATGGAAATGTACGCGGCCAATCAAGATGGTTACTTTCAATGTTTAGACACACAACGCCCCTAAGAGCGTCAGAGAAAAAGGAAAACTAGCTTTGACGACTGGTGAGCTGACATGGAACATTAAGGAACAAGGTGTTGAGATCTGTGGAATACAGGAGCACCGCCAGGTTCGTCAGAGGGACAGAATTAGTGAGATCAATCTCTATAGTGCTGATCTCGGCTACAAACTGTACACAGCTTAAGCATGGAGGAATACCTCGCAAGCAGCTACTGGTGGCGTAGGGATAGTTGTCGGTCTGTTGGCACAGAAGCTATTGAATGGGGTGGTCCGTTTATCAGACCGGATCATCCTGCGCTCACAGTCATCGTTGCTTATGCCCCGACAGATTGCAAGGAGGATGACAAAAAGACCGGGTTCTACAACCAGCTTCGACAGACATTTGAGGGTGTCCCAGAGCACCATTTTCTTGTTGTTCTAGGGGATTTCAACGCGCGACTCAGCGAGGATGATGCTCTCTTCACATACAATAGGCTTACTAACGGAAGACGCATGCTAGAGATAATAGAGGTCTTCCAACTGCTAGCTACCTCTCAGCAAGAAGAGAGGGAAGCTGCGGTCCTGGAAGTCGCCATATGAGACGCTACACCAGATTGATTACATCCTGGTAAGGAAGAAGTGGCAGAAGAGTGTCATTATCTGTGATGCCTATAGCTCGTTCAGCACCCTGAGATCGGAACATCGAGTGGAGGCAGCTACCATTCGGCTCAACCGGCGGGCACCGCGTAAGGAGATGGCGAAGAAGGTAAACTACCAATGGAGCCAGCTAGCGATGGTCCCTAAGCTGCAGCAGCAGTATAAAATGGAGATCAGGAACAGGTTGCAAATACTGCAGGAGGACGAGGACATCTCTGTAAATTACGAGGTCAACCAAGCAGCTGCGGAGGCATGTCTGGCACAAGCCCCCAGGGTACGACAAAAGGAGCAGTGTTTAGACCCTAGAGTCGTGAAGGCAAGGGACAAGATGAGGACCTCGTACAAGAGTTACCTGGCAAATCGCAAGGTAGAGGAGCGGAGAGAGGCCTACAAGCTGAGAAAAGAAGAGCTGTTCAAGTTTATGCAGAAATACAACAGCAGGAACTGACCCAGAAGATCAAAGACGTGGAGAAGGCACATATAAACCATAGGCACGGACAAAGCGAGAGATTCATATACGAGGTATCAGGGAGAAAATCAGCTCAATCGTCTAAGATAAAGGGACAGAATGAGAGGGAGAGAGTGGCTGCATGGCAATCACACTTTGAGAAGCTGCTTGGCAGTCCACCGGAGGTAGACAATGAAGATAAGCCCATTTCCCAGGTCTTCCTAGAACTCCCCATACCAGACGGTCCAATCTCCATGGCAGAATACCTGAAGGCCAAGCGCAGCATCAAGTGTGGCAAGAGCTGCGGCGAAGATGGAGTGACCTCAGAAGTCCTGAAATTTGTCCAGGTGGATGATATCGCTCTCAGCTTTATAAAAAGAGCATATGCTACCGGGGCACTACCAGCACTCTGGAGCACCCTTAATATTGTTCTCATCCCCAAGTCCGGTGACCTCACCAAGACGAACAACTATCGAGGCATCAGTCTAAGTCCTCTTCTAGCCAAGACCTACAACAAGATTCTGCTCAACAGAGTGAGGCCTGTTATAGATCCTCTGCTCAGAACTTCGCAGAATGGCTTTCGGCAGAAGCGCCCAAATGTTCTGCAGATAATTGCGCTTAGGAGAATACTGGAAGGAGTGAAGGAGGGAAGACTACCAGCAGTGTTCACCTTCATCGATATCCATCGACACCGTACACAGGGTCAATTAATATTAGTTCTTCGTGTCTATGGCAACCCAGAGAAGGTGGTCCAGGCAATTGCAGCGGGTTACAGGGGAACTCGGGCAAAGGTGTCTCACCAGATGCTGATACACCGTAGTTCGATATACAAGCAGGAGTACTCCAGGGTGACACACTGGCCCCCTTTTCTATTTGTTCTAGCCCTTGAGGCAGGTAATTGACGGCAAGGAAGAAACAACTGGGCTTCACACTCACCCCTAGGAGAAGCCGGCGGGTCGGACCAGTCATGGTGACTGACATTGACTATGCTCACAATATTGGCCTCATATCTGACATAATAGAAAAAGCACAGGTGCTGTTGCTAGCAGTAAAAGATCGGCCTTCATCTCAATGCCGAAAAGACAAAAGTGCTTGCCTTAAACGACGAGGACGCGACTGTAGTCACTGGCGATGGAGCAGTGCTAGAGGTGGTGGAGGACTTTAAGTACCTCGGGGCCTACATCGCCTCGACAGAGAAGGAGCTGAAGGTCAGGAGGGCTCTGGCATAGAGTGCGGCACACTCAATGAAGAACGTAAGGAAGGCCAAGCTCAGCGACGACCTCAACAGGCGACTTTTTGAAGCAACAGTCGAGTCAGTACTGCTCTACAGCACTGAAACACGGACCTTAACTGTACAGAAAGAGAAATCCCTTAATAATGTCTATACCAGGAGGCTGCACATGACACTGGACGTTACCTGGAAAGACCATGTACACAACGATGACCTGTATGGTGACCTTCCGCGTATCTCAATAAAGATCAGGGAGAGGAGGCTGGGTCTGGCAGGCCATTGCATTCGACACACGGAGCTGGCACCCCATCACACCATCTTGTGAGAGCCAAATCAGGGAACTAGCAGAAGGGGACGGCGGCGAGCCACATTCATCGACACTTTGCGGCGGGATGCTGGCCTCAGTGACACAGGGGAGATGAGGACGTTAATGCTGGACAGGTAAGAGTGGAGAGCTGCGACCAAGTCCCGAGTTGGTGTAGGATAGACTACGCCCCCGCATCATCATCAATATATTCAGGTATTTCTTCATATCATGCAATAAGGAGATGTGTAGTTAGCATATCAGTGTCAGACGTGATATTTGGAGGAATGTCGTAACTGGCAGATCAAATGCAAAGACAATTAACTTGTTGCAGGTAGCATTTCCTAAATTAAAGACCTCGTGGAAAGATGGTCTGTTAGCTATCTGACGGCTTCCTATTTGATTGATATGATCGTTGCGACTGGCTATTCCTTTCACGGATGGCTCATGACGTCATTTCGTCACCCCAACAACAGAGGACAACATATATTTGATTATGCTTATAATGCCACTCAATTTAATTTGTCAAGATTTGTTGGAGTTCTCAAATATAGACTCGGGTAATTAAATTTAAGCATGGGTTCTAGACGAGCTTGCTTTACCGTACTATATCAAAGAGGCATCACAACGGTCAGAGCTATTTTCAATCTACCTATGTATTCGCCTTTTTGAAACTGAAGAGAAACCAATCGATAGGAGTATTAAAATGACGCATCACGGGAATGAAAATTAGATATTGGTGATTTACTTTGTTAAAGATATCGCGTCGATTGCTTGCCATTAACCAATCTTTGATTGATCGATTATTCCCGATATGTCAAGATATTTGTAACCAGAACTTATCTAATCCCTTTAAGTGCATGACCCATCTGAACGCACAGCTATAGTAATGGTAGATATGTGGATAACACGCGAATATACGCCTAATTATATCAGGGCACTCTGAAATATAGCGGTTCATTGTCAAATGTATAAGCAACAAAACACGGAATTTCCGATACTACTTTCGAATGCGTATTAATTCATTATGTTCAATACCTTCCTGCAGTGATGTACTTAAGGGACCACTGTTGTATTTGATAACAGGCGCAGCGAGGATTTCACCGCCTGTGACATACCACAAAAATGTTAACGCATATGTACACATTTGAATGAGTTGGTTATGTGTTGATCACTCGAGAAATGAATAAATTGCACGGCTTTCTACGAACATGGTGCCTGCCAGACCACTATGCATCCGACCTTCAGCAAAGGCCTGTAACCTTATCTTACAGCTTTAATCCCATTGTATGGTAAGAACAATGGTGACAATCTTGTCAGACGTGACATTGTGTATCCTTCACAGAGCATGAATATCTGTCAAAACAATATATATTAGGAGGCTTATGCCAGCAAGTGGTAAGCATGCAAAACTAGTTCGAATGTGGCACCTGGCAGACAAAATGTCACAGAGAAAAGTCTTTTGGAGCTCAGCACATGTAGGATATGAGTTTTGCGCGATGAGAAATCAACGTACAATGCATTTGCATATTCTGCGGAGACAGACGTAAGCACACACATACACTGTTCGTGTACATGTAGATATCATATGTTAACAGTATTTTGCATATAATTATAAGTAAATTAGTGTTTTACCGTTGATTGTTAATGCCTCCTATCACGCGACAGCCGCACGGTACGCAATATATTCTGATCTCGTCCCTGGGAAGCTATTGCGCTTGATTAACTTTCCATCGCTATGAATTACGCCCCAGTTTGTCACGTTAATAAGAGATATGTTTCATCACAACTGGTATAAATGAAAATCTTCCTCATTAGCACATTTATTCATTTAACCACCTAGGTCCATTATACTCCAAAGAGTTCTTAAGCGGAAGTGCATATATCGAGCAGTCAACAACGGCAATGAAAGTGTCCCTGTTATTTTTTACAGTACAGCGCAAGGTGACATTTAACAGTGCGTTACGCTATTGACTACTTTGTCGGAGCTTTTGATGTACAATATGTACCTTTTAAGCTTATGCCTGTACTAAAAGAGACGATAAAACAGTTTTCAAGTGCATCTCTCAGTTTTAAGCGTTGTCATTTCAATTCCGTCAGTTGTAAGTACCAACACTCTTCAACCTTTAGCTGTTATCTAGGTCTGGTATGATAACAGTAGTATCATGTATTATATGTACTTATATCAGCAGAATAGATCTCTGTTTGCTCACAATATTGTGGCGTCATCAAAATTGCTTATAACTCCCTGTACATGCATGCGATGAGAATGCCTTTGCTTCACTATAGCAGGTTAACACCAATTGTTGATAGGCATGTATGATATGCTTCAATCAATCATCGTCATTCATCGTCGTCCTGACATCTCGCTGATATATATATCCTCGTCATGGACTGGGCACATGGAAACATCAATACAACAAGTAACATGAGAAAGAGATTGCTCTTATATACACATAATTATTGACGCTCTCAAGAATATTATGGCGATGCTGCGTCATCCCGCCGGTGACTAAATTCCTATTCAAGGGGTACCATATGGTAGTCGCTCACATACCAACCACAAAGGACAAACATACCAACCACAAATGACAGCCCTCTTCCCCATGTCTCCGAATTTACGCTGCGGAATAATTTTATTGCGAAACCTGGAAAATATTATGATTGGTCTCATAGCATGGATGTTTCATTATTTCTAGATGGCCAAACACGTGTTAGTTGATTAACAGGGTCGACCTAAAGCCGAAGTAATCTCCCAGCCATTTGTTGGTTCTTGATGTCAGGCTCACGTGGAATTGCGGATTTAGCATGTAGTCTGTCCCTGTTAGCGGTAAGCGTGGTCCGGTGATCTTAGGACAGTATTTAAATTGCTTCATTAGAGCAAGAGTAATTCTAACAGATCGGGAAATACGTTGGAATGACCATTCGCCACCAGCATTCTTAGCATACCGTTTGCCGTATAAGATTCTCATGTTGAATATGCTTCAGTGTTTGTGCCACAATGATACTAACTAACCCATGTTTCGCGTGATTAATTCCAGGGCCGTCTGCTTTAATTTAAGTCACGTGAATTTTTACGTTCGCTGGCCAATATGGGCATCGTATTATGTACAGTATACTGAAAAGCAATATTTGATTTTGTATGATTTGGAAATATCCAATACAATTGATCAGTAACGCAATGGACCGAGAATGGGTCCTGCCGTAGCTTCACAACCTTCCAGGAACGAATATGCCAGACACAGATATAGGTTTTGCCCCTCTGCGAACCTTTGGTTTGAAAGTTAGCAATATCCACCTGAGACAAGGCCTTGTGTTGGAACTAAACGACTAAGCTATGACTAAAAAGCATACTTAGTTCGTTACCTCAAGAGATAACTTCAGTTGATGATTCAAAATCTCGAAACTGCGAAACATTAATTCCTACCTAACTCTGGTGGTGACTAAATCAATCAGGGCATTCAATCAAATGGCGTTTTGATGGCATATTCCTGAAGATTTATCCTCTTCATTTAACCATAGCGGTTATTATTAGAAATAACTGCTAAAGACCTCTATGCAATAATGGGCATGGGTCTTAGTTGTTCCAAACATTTAACACTTGAAAGACTAACAAACTAGGTGTACCTAGCCACATCATGTGGCTATTCATATAAAGATAGATATTGATTATTAATGTATTTTAATGGGTTACTGTATGTTCGATGGGCCGTGAATGTGTGATAAGAGTACAGAAGGATATGGCTGCTTGGTTAATTTAATATTTTCGAGTGCATGTGACATACTGCAGAAGCAATTACTGATTCGTGCCATATATAAAGGGATCCTGCTCGAGTATTTTATATCGTGCGTACTTCAGAGGCAAAAATTACGAATCAATGAATGCTGGTCATTTGTTCAGAAGCAGAATCATAAGCGCTAGAAAGAAAGAAATCTATCGAAACATCACATGATGGATGCCTGTTTGAGATGATTGTACACAATGGATAAGTAACACGGCTGGGATTGCGCACTTTACAGTGGGTTATTTTATAGCCTTCTCACAGTTGTTTAGTGAAAATGATATGTCAGTATCTAGCTGTGAGCCAATCGGCCACCGTACGACATCCATCGGGTTCTGATGCTAAGATGTGCGACAAACAAGCCCAAACTAAACATAAATTCCAATCTGGTCGGTCCTGATCTTGTGCCAAAGAATGTTAAAGGCGGTTTAATCAGCTGCTGTTTGACCTAACTATGATGTTTGCAACATTCTCTGGATCTGGTATTTATGATGCATTAATAGGAATTACTTGCAATACTTAAGACGCCTTGGTGCTTTTTTCTATAATATCACATGGGTTGATTTACGGCTTCGTGGTACAATTATATAATACTGGTATATAGTAAACCCATTGGCTGGGTTGGGGTCATTCTGCAATGCGCATATGGCAAACATCACCAAACTTGAACATTCTATAACCACGCAAGTCATGCTTACGAAAGGAGTAAATGATCCCTGATTTGTGGCATATATTGTTTTATACAGCCGTTTAAAGGCTGCGCTTTTCTATGCCTCTAGATGTTGATTAGTGCATTGTGGACTCTTTGGTCGCTCATTGTTCTGTGGTCGGTTAGTCGTATATAGGCAGCCCGTTGGAACAATGTTCCTCGAATGCTATCACTGCGCTTAACAGCAAAGAAATATGGATGATGGCAGCAAAACGGGGCCCTGACCGCAATGCGTGGCTTATATGAGGATGGCAAAAGATTAATTATCTTACTTTAAACCAAATACAGGTATTGACAATTGACAGTACCTGTGCGAATAAATTATTGCCTTTATCGCTAGGCAGCAATATTTTAATGGAATATTATAATATGCTTGCAAAACCAATTGGTTTAATAATAACTGATTGCGAAAATTTAATTATCAAATGTTACAATTGAGAAAGCAAATGTAACGTTTCATCTTTTGTCATTGCCTTTTCTTTGCGCCAATTAAGTACGCTGATTAACACCTTTCATGACCAATCGGTAAAAGGTTAATGACTCAATTTAGGTCATACAATCAACAAATAAACGGTCATTTGTTAAGGTTATATTTACATTGACCCTTCGTTTTGATCATGAATATAAGGCATCTAACGCAAGTGAAGGTACAAGCTGTTGCTGTTATGCGTTCATTATCATCGTCTCAATAGTCATTGTGCGTTGGCCGCTCAAAGGGGACTCTTCCAACCAGATTACACGAACATTCATTGATATTTATGCTATGCATCATCAATCCAAATGATGCCGGTTGAGCTGATCAATAGCCGACAATCCTTCCTGATGATAAAGACGAATGTCTCAAAGGCTACTGATTGTTGATAGATTGCTGAGCGCTGACTATATGCTTTTTGTTTTCAGCTTTTCACTAGATATACGAATATTATCATTTATAGTCAGCCAGCCCATATACCACCGTCATTGGCTAGCACATTACGTATGGTTATGGGTTTCATTACCAGGGTCATTCTCTCCCTTGTGTTAACAACTTACTGTTTATTGGCTTCTGCATTACCAAATAGATACAGTTTGCATCAATCCTATGAGAATAATAATCTGAGTGCCTCAGCAAATAAAGAAGCCTTTAGAGAACATTTGTCGTCAACGAGCATAATAATGATATATCCCTGTGCATTCCGATAACGGGTAACTTGCGTTTAGATAAAGTATATAAGTATGCGTTAACAGCGATATCATAGGCCTTATTATTAACCATAAATAAATATGCTGCAATTTAGGATCACCTCAAGGAGTTTATACAATGCCATATGGTTACACTAAACACAATGGTATGGACATCCGAAAAGGTATTTTGAATTAAGCATACCCGTCAAAAAACCCGTCGGCATATTCAACAGAAGTTTTCCTGAGAATGGAATTCATTTTATCAACAACGTTATCCTAAATCATTAGTATTAGGTTGTGGTTTCATCACTCTCAGAGTAGAATCATACTGCATCCAATTGATTTTCTTGTAATGGGTGGCTAGGCAGGCAGCCATAACGACCTTTTTAATTATTACTAACATGTTTATTTCTTTCGGTATCCGATTGGCAGTTCTTTGGACAGAGTAGTAATGATATTTCGAAAATTCTAAACATCTTGATTGAGAATCCTCGTTAAGCGGCAACATGTCGTCATTGTTGCACTAATTGCTAACTGATATGCGCATCAAAAGATCCTAGTAGCATCGTAGGAACAAGACATCAGTTATGTTCTCTACCGAAGAGGATATGTTACGATAAACAGATGAACTGCTGTGCCTGTTCAATCTCTCCAGGGAATAAATGCTTCCAGTGATTTTATCTATGTCACATCAGAAAGTGACAATCAAGTCGGTTATGTTATCGTTACATTATTTTGTGAAGCAATAGTTATTAAAATAATAGTCCCGAATATGTATATGAGATTAATGCTCTGATTCATTTCTATGTAATATACTTTTTAATAACTGATTTATATCACGGTCAAATGAACAAAATCGAGCATGTTGTATTAGTTCATCTGTTGTTCGACATTGTGTAACGGCGTGCGACTTGCCAGCAAGTATTCATATAAATATGCCATTGATTTATGTTCGGTGTGTGAACTACATTCCTCTATTCCATTCTAATGTCATATCATTCGTCTGTTTCTGTGACTGGCATTCATATCAAATGGTACATTAGGTCGAATGGAATTGAGTAATTCCTATTGAGTAATAGCAATTCCAATACAATAGTTACTTTTAATCTTTGAAAGTGTTCAATATCAAGGGTCGTGTTAATGTTGCAACCATCCATGAACTAACAATATTTAAATGTTGTGGTTAATTATTATTGTGAATATATGTCAAAATCACAAGTTATATCTAAGCGTATTATACAAGACAGTGCTGTAAAGGGGTTGCCGGTCAAGCGCTTGTTTTAACAAGCTTTCTTTAATCTCCTGTTTCAGAAATAAACGTTTTCAGAAGGCACTTGGAGTATCGTTTCCATATGTATTTGTTTCAATATAAACGCATTCCTTACATATGCCATATCTGTGACTCAAACGGGTGATTAACCACATGGTAAGCTGTGTGCATTACACTGGCTCCCTGGGTCATTTGACGTTTTCAAAAATAATCTTCTCGCTATTCATAATCATAAAATAGTAGATGACGGCCACAGAAGCCTCGCCTTCTTTTGCGGCCGGACGTAATAATTGCATATTCATATTTGTCGGTAAATCTCAGCTGCTTTTGCAGAACATCCTCTTATATGAGATTATTTAATTCAAGGAGTCAGTGTAGATCAAAGTTTCTACACTCACAAAAGTTATGATTCCAAAGCACTAGATTAGCAAAAATAGAACACAATTTGGTGATGCTATTTAAGTGATTTGGCTCACTGATTATAGCATAGATACGTTTTAGCGACGAAATGGCCATTACGACAAATCCCCTTATCAAGTGCCTAGATGGTACGGTGCAGTACAGAACAGGCTTGCCAGTGCTGTTATCAGACATACGTTTGTGTGTATGTTGATATTAAGTCCCGTACCACGTAACTTTTAGGTAGATTCTTCTTCACAAAAAAAAACGAAGATTGTTGTCACCAAGCATGTTATCAATGGCTGCAATGTCCTCTTTTTCAATGCCAAAACTGCAACAAACACCATTAATATAAACCAGAGTGAGTCAAATTGTAGAGCTTATAGATACATCATAATCATCTGCACGTTTGAGGCGATTAAGAAGTAAATTGTTGAAGGAAACTGGGCTTCTGAAGATACAAAATGCCAAGATTCGCATGCTTTTGAGTCTTCTCAAATAACCGACTATTATCAGATTATGCACCCCACTTATTATTCTGGCAAGGAGCAACGGCTACTCTATTTTACAGTTAACAATTTCAGTACAAATATCATGTGCTAGAATTGTATCAGGAGTATTGTCGGAAAGACATATGTAATTCGTGCCTTTTAATATAAGGCCATGTTTATACGTACGCTGTATTACCTACAGTTCCATGCTCTACCTTTTACCTTTGTATATAAGCATGTAAGTTTGTTTGTATGTATTTATGTTTGTATGTATGTATGTATGTATGTATGTATGTATGTATGTATGTATGTATGTACGTATGTATGTATGTTTGTTTGTATGTATGTACGTATGCATGTATGTATGCAAGTTTATATGTATGTATGCATGTATGCATGCATATGGGTTTATGTATGTTTGCTTGTATAACTTCGATGTGCCACATCAAGGAGCATCTTACTTGCTGAGATATCCACGTGATCTCAACGCCAAGTGGTTAGTAAACTGGTGTATTTGAATCATACCTTAATATGTAAAAAACAAAGGTAGTGTGTTCGAGAATATCATCATTCGGTCGGTCAATGCCTGAATGGGCGGCCATTGAATTTATATCTGCACTTAAGTCAGAATATATCTGAGAACGCCTCAGTGTAACTGGTGTTCGATTCATCTCAATAAAGCAAGCCTTAACATAGCCCACGCATTGCGTCTACCATGCTTCACTTGAACAGCTATATATATGTTTGGAAGGCCTTTTTTCGATATTGATGACGGCTTGTTAATGTGTGGTGAATACTTACTGGACCAATACGCAACCGTGATAGTAGTAACAACTTGTATCAAACCATTCATTAATGAGTGACAGTATCATTCATCCAGCATATTACTGCTTATATTTGGAGGTATTCCACTGTTATATTATGCACGTTATGATGTTACACATGTCCCTTATAAATAACATAGAAAAATCCGGTACAATGGCGTTGTTAGCGAGGCAATCGATACCATATTAAAATTCTAACACACTCGGCTCTCAATGCAGTGATATTTGTGGTATGCTTATTTTCTCGACCCTGTAGAGAATCTCTCCTTCACGGTAGGTATAAGATCCTGCGGGCTATCTGCTACCTGAAATGTTTGTCATGAAACTTACTGATCTCTTCAAATCTGTGGTCACCATTCGAGCTACGCGTTGATAAACCTTAATCACACAGATTTACTATAAGGCCAATTAAATTTCCGTATGCCCCATTTTATGATCACTATCCATGGAAGTTATGAAGTAAGATAAACAGACATTTTTTGTTTAGAATTACTCGCCAGCAAGAAGTGAATTCAAATGAACAACTATGAGTGTTCTAGCGTAAGTCTATATGATGGTCTATTTTTAAGGTTCACTATAGGTGACAGGGCTAACGCACTAAATAAACTACACCGAGAATAGCCTGTATACGATTCATATCAGCCAGTCAAGGCGTATAGGTAAACCAAAAAAAATAATTAAATATACCTCAAGTTCTATGTCATGCAAAGGAGAACTCGTGATGGGACATTAAGAGCGGCATCAAGGCGCCCTGTTTAATTCCTACCCCAGAGAGTAAAACAAAGTTATGAAATAGGGAATCCAGCTGTTGACGCCATTGTTTGGCTCCTTGGTAAGTAGATCCAAATGTATTCTTCGTATTCGCTTTGATAGGTAGTTGCGAACACTTCATTGGTATAGCGATCGTCCAGATGGACTGTGAAACCTTGTGGTTTTAACCGAGGCCACTCTCTCAGTTCATTGTCGACTGCAAAAGAAACCGGCCCTCTGTTCTATGTATTTGGCAGTTCATCCCCGATGGAAGATTTGTCGATGTTATGGTGCCAGTCAATTGCACACGGTGGCAGCTAACACAAATATCATGTCAATAATCTGCCCATGCTGGGCGCGGTGGTTTGTTGGCACGAGCCATAAATGGTCCTTTCATGGGAACAGATGCGTCACTTTTGTGGGTGGTTATTATTTTGTTCAATGGAAGTAAAGTGTCGAAAAACCTGCATCATAAATTATGCTGGTCGCTGCAGTTCGAGACGGAATGAACACTTTTGATACATTCAAATGTGATGTGATACAGGTAACATGAAATCGCCCACCTAAAGGCATGATATATTTTCCTTGTAACCTACGTGGTTCGTGAGGTGCTGGTCATAAACATCACCGTGCCATTGGTCGGTACTGATTTAGTCATCCTGATTACAGTCTATGGCTATACATGCTGAGGGGATACAACCGTAAATGGAGATATATGATGCCGCTGGCCTAGTCACGTATCCAGCTTCGTTACTTCTTTTGAAAAACACTTAACCTTGTCGTAATGGCAATAGATCATTTACACAAGTGGTTCATTCCTAACCAAACAATGAATAAAAGACACATGGGTGAAGCTACCAGAAGAGTTGCCTGGGTCACAAAATGTACTTAATTAGTGGCAGGCAACATATGTGTTTCAAGGTACTTGCTATGATCAAAGTGAGCCATTTGGTCCGTTAAGATAATCTGTCCTGCAAGCAATTGCATTTCAAGAATAGTTCAATGAATAGCTGACATAAGTTTGCATTATTAGCAGCGTTCAGAGGGACATTAAATCTCAGCCACAAAGCTTCAATTGGATTTGCCGAAATACATGCGTTTGATATGTGTTTTGCGTTTGAAAAACCCAATATAAACCACTGAATAACGTCGTTGCTACTTGTAACAGGATAAGTTCTGCCAGATTATGATTATGCGTGGGACAACTCTTGTGTGAACGAAGACGCCTTTGCAGATCTACGATGAAGCTCTATGTATTGTAAGCTCTTTTCATTGGTACAAGCTGAGTAGAAGTTATAGTAAGTCGACGCTGATTATGCTATCTCACATCGGCTGAGCCGGGTCAGCGACGGAGTGCGGCATGTTTTAATCTAAAATACGTTCGCTGATTGGGGTGAAGGGGTGGGGGGTGAGGTGTGAGGGGCGCGGAGAGAAGGCGGTTCGTCGGCTTCCACTAAATAGAGATGCTGTAAACAAATTATAAAGTTATCTGTTGCCAGTTTGTCCAATAGACTACAGCTATATCTCGAATTGATTATTGATTGGACATTTTATGTAATTAACTCCAATAAAATATCGCTTTATGCTGCGGATCATGAACACAGTAATTGTTAATGGATGCATGGAGGCAGCGGTACGCTGTACCACGATTTACTATAAATTTAGGCCACACCACTGTACCTCTAAGTTATGTACTGTTTATTTACGGGGCGGTCCGGCATAATAAGTAGGTACGATATATACGTAAACTGCATTTCAGGAGCTGTCTAAGCCACCAAAACATCGTTAGATACTTGAGCTTATTCCCTATTGAGTTATACACATAAATCAGTATGCTAAGCAAAGCAACCTTTTGCAGTGGAACGTGTCGTCAACCAAGAATGTGTTGGCAACTACAAGAATGGCACAGGACGAATGATTGTTTTATTAGCAAAAATAAAGTTATTCCCTTAGGGTATTGTTTTCACTTTTCTTAGTATTAGAAGTTGTGTTACAACAATGATTGAGGGGTTATTACGATGCGACAGAAGATGGATGCATTAATTGCATCGATGTCAGACTCATTGGGATATCAGTAGATTGATGTGAAATTTTATTTCTTTAAGACAAGTCAGTATGGTAAGCTGTTGACCCCAATTAGCATCAATGATAGAATCCCGGCCCTAGTAAGCCGTGCTAGATGCAGTGATTTCCAACCAAGGGTATGACGTCGCGAGCTCCTGTAGCCGCTGATGAGATAAAACAGACTATGAACCGCGAAGCTTAGTCAGGACGTACAGCCTGAATAAACCTAACATTAACGTTAATAAACTTATGGGATATAAATAAACAAAATATGGCGTTTAAATGTATTTGACACAAAGTCATTGTCAGCTTATTGATTACAGAATCTGTAATATGTTAAAGTCAAACAAGAGGCGGATAGTGATACTTGAATTATGCTTATATATAATCATTTATACTGCCATTGAAGAGCACATTGCACTAAAAACACCTCTGCAGCGAGTATGTTTTTTTAATCGAATGCAATATGTATCCGACCCTCGTACCATTTTGGCCATCAGAACATATCGAATAAGCAAATTGATTTTAATCAAGTCCAGATAAAGTTTTAAGCAGTTGTATCATTAAAATTCAAAGCTGAATATATCTGAATATATCTGATTACATAATTGCTTCTTCGGGAACTGTTGCGGCGAAAAGACGGCTGATGGAGAGTCACATAATTGGTTCATTGATATAAAATACAAGGGATAGTGGAGCATTCAAACAAGTTATGGACGTTAATTTCAATATATACCAGCAATTGAAGCACGGTTTGTTTATTAATTTGGTCAATACATTATAACAGCCACAATTTGTTTTTCGGCTGTTTCTGTTGAGAAATACTCCTTCAGAATGAAAATTTGACATATCTTCACTTTGCCACTTGGAACACTGTCAGTCGTGGCAATCACTTGCTCAGCCGCAAATGGCCTTTACGAATGCAAAAGCAGCTTGTGTTGGTCAGTTGGCAGCAACATCAAAGCTTGATCGCTTATATTATAGAACTGGGTTCCGTTTACCTGTCATAGTAGTGTTTATAGCGACCCTAATATTTCTGGATTTCTTTCTGAGCCAATTGTAATATCCCTCTCAATCGAGGTCACAATTCAAACACATAATGGTAGCTCCAGTCAACTCTTGATATACAAACAGCTGAGCATTGACATATCGATGCTACAGTCGATGTGTCTCACAACACAGCTTTTTCAGCATGCGCTTTATAGCGTCATTGAATATCTCTACAAGACCTTTGCATATCGAATGAAATTGACTGGTGTTCACCTGTTTGATGCTCCACAGTCTAGACATTTCCATCGTGCCATCCGACGTAAACAGATAATCTAACATAGGTAAAGATAGCCTCATAACTGAATCGCACTAAAACATCGCTTGTCGTTACTTTTCTTGACTTGTTGGGCACGACAATTCTGGTCGATGTGACCGATTTTGTCGCAGTTGAAACACGTTGGTTGCCTTAACTTTGACTAAGACCTCACTCTTTATAATTCGGACTTGCTCCGGCTGCGACTAAACTCTATGCTGAGGACGCCTGTGAGTTACCGTAACAAGAAGCCTGCTGTTAGTAATAGGATATTGATCGGTCATTTTGCTCAACCCCACGAAGCTGGACATACTGTCCTCGCAGAGATTTTTCAGCTAAATCGGGAGCCACGGAATCATGAACTGCTCCTTAATCAACAAGTCTGTTAATGCAAAAAACAAAACGTCCTTCGCTAATACACGCGGCACTGGGGGTGATATCCCTCACCATCCTCTGATAGTCACACTAACATACTCAGTAGTATACTTCACTTCTGTAGCTAATCCTGGCTATCTCACCAACAGTCTAAATTCCAGAATGACGTTTCAAACATCGCAGTGTAACGCAATATTTTCATCCTATTGATTTGTACAATGGTGCATAGCTTTTATATACGCAATAACTTCAACAATGCAAAACAGTGTGTCTAAGGATTGTGGCAGCATTGCATTCACTGGTAGCTTCGTAGTTGTTACATTATGATTTTGTAATATGGTTAATTCTCGCGACTGTTTCCCCATAACACCCCAAGTCACACAGTGCTTACATTCACATATATATATATATATATATATATATATATATATATATATATATATATAGATATATATATATAGAGAGAGATAGATAGAGAGATAGAGATATATAGATACAGATAGATATCTAGAGATAGGATAGATAGATATAAAATATCTATACTACATATATATATATACGCATATATATATATATATTTATTTATATAAATAAAATATATACATATGTATATATATATATGTATATATATATGTATATATATATAAGCATATATATGTATATATATATGTATATATATACATATTTATATATATATATAAATCTATATCTATTTATAGATACTTATATATATGTATATATATATAAGTGTACAATTATATATATATATATATGTACATATATATATGTATATATTTAATTGTAGACATATATATTTATAAATATAATGTACACATATATATATGTACATATATGTATATATATATAATTGTACACTTATATATATGTATATATATATATATATATATATATATATATATATACATATATATATATATATATATATATATATATATTTATATATATAGATACTTACATATATGCTTATATATATATATATAAAAGTCTACATATATACATAGGGTGGAACATTACGGTCGCCCGCCCGCCAATGGCGACTAATAACGAACATGGGCGAGTTGAATTCGCCTAATCGCCCGCACGGGTGGCGTGTCAGTTTTTGCACTTTTTCTGTGTTCATTACTTAGCCAAACATCAACGGTATGCTTCAGACGTTCGTCTCCGGTTTTAGTCCTTGCGTGCTACCATAAAATACGAGTCAACAAGCTATAGATCAGGTATTCATAAAGTGAGGTTTTTTTGGAGGGTATAAACGAGTTGGCTGTCTGAAACGCTTTCATACAAAAAATCGCAGACTCAAGTTGAGACGACTCAAGTAAAGACAAGATACGCGCAGTTCGTCTGCGATAAAATTCAATATATGATAGGTAGCGCAACAGACCAACTTCCCGTTTTTGGTTCGATACGGCTGAGCAGTTTTAGCCCCGAGCGAATCGTATGATAGAAAACGAGTGCTTTAAAGTTTTGTTTTTGTTTAACCTGATACTAACAATGTGAGCATCTATGACAGAATGTGAGAGAGGCTTCAATGTGATGGGCCAAAGCAAGAGTGATTTGCAGTTCAGTTTATGCCACTTCACATAAGTCGACCTCATGACTGTTCTTCTTCAGTCTACCCTGATATTCACAACAGTGAGACTGAATCATTAGATACTGTGTGTGTTGGTGCCGACAGCCTGCTTGAGAGATGTCAAGTGATGAGTGTTTGCAGTTAAGACATGTTCATTTCAATTTGTCTTTGTACATTTTTTATCTGTAGAATTACGTGCATCGTAGTGGGTAATAAAAGATTCAAATTTAGGCATATGCCTATGTTATGTTTTTTGGCTGGTAAAAACTTGTGTTGGGCCAGCAACTTTTGAACGATACCGGCCCTGATGGCCAGTAGCTACTTTCGTTAGTTTCCACCCCTGTATACATATATATATATATATATATATATATATATATATATATATATATATATATATATATATATATATATATATATATATATATATATATATATATATATATATATATATATATATATATATATATATATATATATATATATATATACACACACCCGCACGCACACACACACACACACACACACACACACACACACACACACACACACACACACACACACACACACACACACACACACACACACACACACACACACACACACACACACACACACACACGAACACACACACACACATACATACATATATGTATATATATGACCAGAATAAACATTAACACCATCAATACTTCTGCGAGCGATGCCTACACGGCTACTCCAGATAAGACCTGCTTCAAGTTTACAAGTCAGAATGTCTTGGAAAAGGGCAAACAGCAGTTCGGATTGTGATGTCAGTGAAGGGGTAAAACATGAAATCCTGTCATTACTGGCCCAAGCAGCTTCCGGTCTCCTATTTCATATATGTTGACTTTGAAGCCATTAGAGACCATGCACCAGACCCACTTGAGCAACACCGCGCGAATACAGAATAACATGAGGCCTACGGCTGAGGTTACGTTGCGGTGGAAGGTGATGGTAAATCAAAACAATCAGTAGTATACATCAAAACAATTCCTCCTCTTATCCAGGCCCGCTACCATGGTGATGACATCGCAGAATAAACTAACCCACCGGCAAGCAACTCAGTGTCATATATGCAGCAAGCCACTAGTAGGGGACTCTGTCCGCGACCACTGTAACATTACAGGAGAGTACAGAGGACCAGTCCACAAAGTATGCAACCTAAAGCTGCGATGAAATCAAAGAAACAACAAATACACAAGCTGTCCTCCACAACAGAAGGGTCAGGACTCCCACATCCTGAGGCAGGCCATCAGCATAATTGATGGCCAAATCATCTGTATCCCCAACAACATGGAGAAGTATATTTCACTGTCCCTAGGACAGTTATGCTTCATTGATAATGCTTTGTTCCTCTTTGTATCGCTCAACTTGCTAGCTGCCGCAAAAACCCTTAAACCTTCGATACGACTGCTAAGTTGGCATGTGCATTCCTGATGTATGGCTTTTACTACAAGAAAGGTATTGTGCGGGCCTACAGTTGCTGTTCACAGACACAGAATCCTTACTGATTGAGATTCGTACATGGGACGTATAAGCGGACATGCTGCAGGACGGCCACCACAGCGACACTAACAACTACCTGGACGGCCACGGCCAGCACTACAACAAAAAAACAGGATGGTCATCGGGACGATGAAGGACGAATGTGCTGGAATGCCAATCAAGATGCTTGTAAGGCTACGGCCTAAGATGTAGTAGATTCTGGTATCCAATGAGGGAGAGATTAAAAAAGCGAAGGACATGATAAAAAGGCATATATATGTAGCATGAGGCCACGTCCACCACTGTGAGGGCGTACTTGTAGGTCCGGCGTTTCATGCTGTCATGAAGTGGAAACAAGAGATCAGCTTGGTGAACAGTATTTGGCCAAGACACAACAAATTGTGTTCTAGGAATGTGTTCAGGGATTGGCAGGTAGATATGCTATGTAGCTTGCTTTGTAAGCCAGCCCCAGGTAACTTCCTCGGAAACCCTCCTGCAAGCTTCTTGATAGCTGTAATGCCCTTCCAGTCCCTCTAGGGTTATAGTAGAAAGTTCGCATGTTCGTCCGATCTATTGTTGATATATTCACAAGCACAAGTCTCCACATGATATGTCACAAATCAACAGGGCCCAACCGCTGACCTAATACAGAGTTTGTGTGCAAATTACTGAGTAAGCCTGTAGGCAACCAGACCGGTAGCATTCATGCATAGGATAATGAACATCTGAGGGACATAGAAGTCTGAAAGTTGTGGCTAATGCTCCAGTGGGTTGAAAAATTTACCCGTGACCAGGGAGTACTCTCGCATAGTGTCGTTGACGTCGAGGAAATATCACTTGGCATGTCCCTGGCGACAGAGCTGCTTGTAGATGGAGTCTAGCCGCTCAGTTCGCTTCCTGGCCCGTGCTGCTCGATTGCTGCATCATTGCGTTTTCGTTCGGCGTCCACTCGAGGGTTTCGTAACATGGAGAATATAAAGCTGCTCCCAGAGAATGTAAGGGCGTTGACAAGGGCACCTCCAATAAGCATTGCTATTGAGGCCATTGTGAAAATAACTTTCAGGCATATTTTACTTCAGTATATTACCTGGTTTAATCCCTTGCTTAATAAGCATGACCTTATGGAACGAATTAAACACCTGAAAGAGGCTGTCAGCGGGTATGAGATGCAGACAACGAGCTTATGAAATTCTGGTTGCAGATATACAGACTATGCGTCAACAAGGTGTAACTCTCGCCGTTTGACACGAAGCAGTAAATAGCGAGCAACGGCGTAGACACCTTAGTTTATGGTCACGTTTATTACAAGCAAACTAACGTGGCCGAGTCGGGCCCGTCGGGGGTCTGCCGATTATATCAACTTGCTCTTGAGTTAGCAGAGGTGAGTTATAACAATCATATATATGTATATACAAATATATACACATGTAGACATTTATATATATATATATATATATATATATATATATATATATATATATATATATCTATATATATATATATAGATATATATATATATATATATATATATATTTATACGTATATATATATAATATAATATATATATATATATATATATATATGCGTGCGTGTGTGTGTATACATATATTTAACTATGAATGTATATATATATATATATAATTATATATAATATATAAATGTCTACATGTGTATATATTTAGATACATGTTTATATATCTATGTATGTATATATACATGCATAAATACATACATACATACATACATACATACATACATACATACATACATACATACATACATACATACATACATACATACATACAAACAAACAGACATACATACACATACATACATACATACATACATACATACATACATACAGACATACATACATACATACATACATACATACATACATACAGACATACAGACATACAAACACAACACACATACATACATACATACATACATACATACATACATACATACATACATACATACATACATACATACATACATACATACATACATACATACATACATACATACATCATACATACATACATACATACATACATACATACATACATACATACATACATACATACATACATACATACATACATACATACATACATACATACATACATACAATACATACATACATACATACATACATACATACATACATAAAATAAGCGAGTGTGCGCTTGTTTATTCTCCGGTGTATGATATGCACAGGAGTTTTTTTCAGATTGCTTGACAAATAACCCTGCTTGACAGGGAAGTGTGAACCTGTCAACAAGCGATATTAGTGTCCTCTCAGAAAGGGCGCGTCCAAATTCCCAAAGAGGTTTTTCTTGTACGTTATGAAAGCCAACAATGTAGCTTCCTGGTGTCTTCAGATCGATCGATCGATCGGGCTCGTTGCGCCGAATAATACGAGGCGTCTTACATACTGGCATACCATTCCTTGACAAGGAAGTGTGAACCTGTCAACAAGCGATATTAAAGTGTCCTCTCAGAAAGGGCGCGTCCAAATTCCCAGAGAGGTTTTTCTTGTACGTTATGAAAGCCAACAAAGTAGCTTCCTGGTGTCTTCAGATCGATCGATCGATCGGGCTCGCTGCGCCTAATAATACGAGGCGTCTTACATACTGGCATACCATTGCTTCTATCGCATAATAGGTTGTTCTTGTTGTTTCCATTCCGTTGGCATCGGAATCAATGAGTTATCAGTACCGTATGCTATGTTCAGTGTGCTACAATCAGTGTAATGGTACTGTGACATTGTTCGTATAATTGTATGATTCAGCATGACGATGACTGCCTTCGTTTTCAAAACAGGACCGAGGCAATAATGATGAACGGAACATTAGTTAAATGAATATTTTGCCGGTTGTGGCGGCATTATTCGTGACGTAGACTTTGACACTAAACTACACATGTAAACAAACAGAGAGCACAGCAAAATAATAAAGGGCAAATGAAAAAAAGCTGAGTACACATATTTGTCCAAGTAACACGTATGTAGCATACTTAATTTAAACTTATCTACCTTCTTAGCGCATAAGAAAATCATTGATCAACATGCGAGTATGGAGTTTCTCGTTTCAACACATCGCCTCAAACGTTAGCAGAAGGGTAGTATTGATCTTCTTGAAAAACTTGTATGTCTGATTGTAAACAGTGGATCGGGCCAAAAGACTTACTGGTTCGTTGTCTATAAGAGGTGAAATGTTCAGAAGTGGCGTCACAGGATCATCGTCAAAATGCCGAGGTGCCTATTGCATCTATCTCTGCTCGTGGTATTAATCATTCAGGCCTTAGCATGCAATGCCCAAGAAATCATATTGGACAATAATGGCTACGTGGGGATTGTGGTGGCCATTGACAGTCAGGAAGATTGGGACATTGTATCGAACATACAGGTACTGTACTTGACCATATCTTCAGAGTATTCGTAGTCGTACTGTCAATCATTGAGTAGGAAGTGAACTATGACTTTGCGCAATCGCACACAAACACCCACAACAGGGGACTGCACCGGAAGTCTCCATGCAACATCTGCCCTGTGCGACGTGATCCTTTTTTAAAACATGGTTGTGCTTAGATGGAGATGGGGGTGGGAGTAAGTCTGGTGTCACTTATAGCTCGTGTCCGCAGCGCGCCCTAGTCGTATTCAAAATTATATGACACTGCGCAGCTCTCATGTCATGGATAGCAAGTAACGCGTTGAAGTGGATTCTGGGACCGTTATCGTAGCAGCGCGCTGGGCATCAGTGACCAGTAGCACAAACGCTGCCTGATGTTTCAGCTGATCGCATTCTGAAGTTTTTCTGTACTTTCTATAATCCTCACACATAACATTTGGTTAAGACGAACTATGTAAAGATTTTCCTAGCGCCTTTGTGGAAACCATTTGCTGGTTGACCTTTATTATACCACAGGGATATATTTCACAGGGAGAGCCTAATCCAGTGAGGGACGCGCGCACAAAGTCGTCGCACTGTCTCGTCTACGTTTGGTGTCAAAGAAAGCTACGCTCGCCTTAACTCATACTTCTCCGATGAATTTTACATTATTCAACAATAATTTCTCTACAATATGATTAAGTGTGATGATACCACTGAATTTACCAAAGATTCATTTACACCTCATCCATTATTTATCTTGAAAATAAATCGAGTGTTGTTATTTCCGATATCATTAAGTGATGTGTTATACTTCTGAGTTAATCATATTATGACTGCAGGGAATGTGCGCAAATCATTTAGAGGTACACTGAGCTTGGAGATGAACCATGCAATGAAATGGAACTAATTCACAACCTAATATAAGTTCTGATATTCCATTTGAGAATGCTTACACTCATTGACGAAACCAAGCAATATTGAACTAGCATTAGTTGACCAAAAAACATCTCATCCTTTGTGTGCAAACAGAAGCATTTCACGGAAGCGTCAAGATTCCTGTATAGAGCTACACTCTACAGAGCATATTTCAAAGAAATCACGATCCTCGTGCCTAAATCCTGGAACGCAAGCACTCGCTTTGACATCATTCCAGCAACGAACGAGACTGTTTTTGATGCCAGGATACGAATAGAAGACAATCCAACTCAACCAAACAAACCTTACGTTCGAAAGTATAAGGGTTGTGGATTTGAAGGAGAGTTTATGCATCTGACAGCAGAATATGTACTTCATGGTGCAAAGCAGCAACAGTATGGAGACGTAGGTAAGGTTCTAAATTGCGAGGGAAGTAGCGGTATAAGTAACCATGTGTATACCCCCCCCCCACTCACACACACACGCACACACACACACACACACACACACACACACACACACACACACACACACACACACACACACACACACACACACACACACACACACACACACACACACACACACACACACACACACACACATACACACAAGTCGTATTTATCAATGCATCGTATGTGTAATACAGGGAAAACGATTGTGCATGAATGGGGCCATTTGCGGTATGGACTCTTCGACGAATACGACATTGACAAATCTGGTGGGACTGAAGATAATCCATTCAAATGTGGACTTCGTTTGAAGGGGAGTGTGAGTAGCCAAGCATATAACGAGGCTGATGGGCCGAACTGACTACCGGCTAGAATTAACAAAACGAACATATTGAAATAACAACATGAACTGTTTCAGTGTGAGTCCAATAGCAATGCTGCTGCAACAAATAAATGTGACTTCGTTCCGGAAGAAAAGCAAGTCGTCACTGCTTCAATCATGTACAAGCACTATCTTCAAAGCGTAAGTATGTGTGCTTGTTCTCGTGCACACGGTAATGATTCAAGAGTCATACAAATAAATATTATATAAACATACAAATATTACTGGGAATATTGACACACATAACTTATTTGGATCTGATTTACCGGTTACTAGTCAACATTTGGATGCCATTGGTTCGACAGGTGGAAGATTTTTGCGACAACCAAGGCATTAACGAACACAATGGAAAAGCAAACAACATACAAAATAAGATATGTCGTCACCGAAGCTGCTGGGAAGTGATGCGGTTGCATCGAGATTTTAAAGATGGTAAGTTTAGCAATCGAAATTTTGTTGGCCATCTTTCCGAGTACGTGCTTCAATGTAATCATCTGAAAAGCTCGTTAAAAGTGTGTGCTCATGTGGTAGTCATTGCAATCAAACTTAGATGACGATACCTCATTCCAACATACTAAGATGTCATTGGATTTCTGAGGATGACTTTAGTTTGCAAATGTAACCCAACTTACGCTTAATCGTATCTATTTAGGTATCAATCCACCGAATGAAAAAACTCTGAATACAACACCAACGTTTAAACTTATCCAAGCTGTCGCCGAGAAAATCGTGCTGGTGATTGACACGTCGGGTTCGATGGGCAGTGTCCTTGGCCCATCTACTGTAAGCTGTATCACAATAACTGATTCATGCATAAGGTCTATATTGGCGGATTCCATGAACACCTGTACTGTGAATGCGTTTATGCATCATATTAGAAAGCATCAACAGTCGACATCTTTATGCACCGCTTACAATTTAACACAGATTGGATTCACTTGTTTGTAAATTAATGATTTGGTATGAAGCTATCTAGACCCATCGGGTTGGGGAAGAAGCTAACGCTATAGATGACCATATGCTGCAGTTAACACGTCTCGATGCGATGGTCAACTACATTACAGACTTCATACAAAATTCGGTTCCGGACGGAACACATATGGGCATTGTGTCGTTCAATACCCGTGCTAACATTGACCATCGTGTTGTTCAAGTCGATGACGCGTCAAAGCCACAACTTATATCGGCCTTGCCTCGCCGTGTAACAGGCAGCACATGCATCGGTTGTGGACTGGAAAAAGGAATAGAAGTGGGTTCATTCATGGTTTTGTATTGACCAATGAATCGTACATTTGGTTACAACTTCTAGCACTTAACCAAAATACGATTATGACAATCGGGCTTTTCAGGCGTTGAATCAAGTTGGAAGACCAACAGGGGGAATTCTGATACTAATCAGTGATGGCGAGGAAAATGTTGCACCTTACATCAGCAGCAAGACAGCGGAGCTCACGGACAAATATATCCGAGTGTACACGCTACTATTCACCGACGCTGCAGAGAATAAAATGATCGAACTAGCTCGTGTCACTAAGGGAAGATCATACTACGTTTCCGGAGATCCAATGGATCTCAACGCCCAGAGGTTCTTTGCCAGTGTGCTACAACAAGCACTGAAAACATCGCATGCAAGAGCCACTGCCGTGTCTGTAAGTATTATTTTACAGAAAACGCATAGAGGTTTACATAATCTAGTTAAAAGATGTATTCTACGGAAGCCTGGACTTGTATGCCAGACTAATTTGTGATCATACGCCTACATTTATCACTGTGACAATAAAACATTGGTACATGCAAACACAAGAGTATTATCAGCTCAAATACTACGGCCAGATATAGACGTCAAACATTAAGTGAGCACAACAGGCTGGTTTCTCGTTAATATTTCGACCATTCCATCAACTGCTAACAACTAAAAGCCAGGAAATGATTTGTACCAACTCTTTTCTGTTCCAAATCGATTAATGTGATTGTTTTATTATAGCGTCAATATATAGTTCGTGAACAAAATCACTATTTCCATGACATCGTTATTATATTGTGGCTGTGTAAAGGTAAAACTGGCGGCGCTTGTGACACCAGCTTCAGGCAGCGTTAATACCACGTTTATCATTGATGATAGCTTAGGTATCGATACACTGGTTACCGCTCTCTATCAAACAAGTAGGCAAGAGTTCGACCTGATGCTTATATCCCCGAATGGAACAGCCTACCACGCACCTTCCCGCAATATAGCATCAACGAGTACCATACAGATACATATCCCACACTTGGCGCAGGTAAACACTTCTATAACTTCATCGGATATTCACGTTAGGAATGCATGAAAGTGTCTATCCTACTGGCGCTCTCGTTTTTCTCTACGATTCCCGTATATTTGTATTGGTAATATTTGGTATGCCCTGTTAGGGCCGAATTTTATTACCTTGTCATTTTACGGTAAGTTTGTGTTTTGCTTTTACAGACTGGAGAGTGGCAGATACTTTTGTACAACTCAACATCGCCACAGGTTGTACAATTACATGTCACGAGCCGGCTGAGAACGCCAAGTGGAGCTACTTTCTCCGTAAATGGTTACCTCAGTCAAGATCACGTGAATGGCTTGGGTAAGGCTAAATGGTTAACAGCGCTCAATGTATAACTAAAATACCTACAGCACTATTTTCATCAATGGAACATATGTGCTCGTCCAGTTGTGGCAGACCCCACGGCCGACATGGCGTCGAGAACGCTTGTTGTGACAGGCGGAGTGTTCTTTGGCTACGCGCCTGTAGTGGGCGCGACCGTCACCATGGTGGTCCAGAAAGGCGACATGGAATGGACCAGGCGGCTACATGATGACGGCGTAGGCGCTGATACATTACCAGGTGACGGATTCTATTCGGCGTATTTCCAAGATTTCGACGGGGACGGCAAGTATAGTGTGACCGTTCTAGCGTCAGCAGAAGCCAACCAATCGTACTACCGAGTCACAGATTATGCGAGCGGTTCTGCACCCGTTGACCCTCAATATGCTACAAGTAATAAATCCAAATGCAATACAGTTTCAATAATACGCATAAACGATTGATTTTAATTCAAATTACCCAATTCATACCCCATTTTTCCTCTATGAAGTTTTCTTGGCTGTCTGACTTGCAGACGAGACAGCATACGACGTGTTTTTGAATCCGTTTGAGCGCTTTATCTCCTCAGGATTCGTGACTGTGTACAACTATGACGCGATGAAGTGGGCTGGCGATGTGTTCCCCCCTTCACGTGTTATGGACCTCTCTATACAGAGCATTAATGAGTCCACGGCTGTACTCACCTGGACAGCAGTAGGAGATGACCTCGAACAGGGAACAGGTAACTCAATGCCCTCCGTAAGCTTTATTTTATGCTTGATAATAAGATGTCCATAAAAGATGTTTTATGTTGTGTCTGATTTAGCGGCGCTGTATGACTTGAGGTATTGCTTGTCCATACCTGAAGCATTGCAGTCCTTTGAAAACTGCACGCCAATCATCGGAGACGATATAACTTCCTATGTGGCGCCATCTTCGGCAAGCAGCTTGGAAAGGTATTTATGGCAGGTCCCAGATGAAGCCTTAAACAGGACGCTGGTGTTTGGACTACGTGTACAAGACGACGCCGGGCTCTGGTCCGATACATCGAATCTGATATCAGTTACCATGAGCCTAGGACAGGACGCTACTGACTCAACGGAACCGGAAGAAGATGTCACAACCACTATCTCTGCTACCGAGAGCCACCAGGACACTGAGAAGGAGCGGCAGAAGTTGATCATTATTGTAGTTCCCCTGGTGACAGCAGTCGTTTTCATACTTGTTGTGACGTTTTTCACTTGCGTAGCTTGCAGTAACAGAAGACCTTCCAAGCCGAGTAGCAAGGAGGAGAGGGCAGTAGAGGCTGGCAGACACACTCAATCTGGCTCTGCCTTTGCTCTCTACTAGGCTCCAAGCCATAAGTTTTGCATTGTCCCGTTTTGAACAGTCTACCGAGTAAATTCAAGCATAACGGATTCCAATCGTTATTTGCTTAGATATTTGTTTCTCACCTGCTTCTGTGGCTTCCTGTTACCTATTGTACACTTAAGCAGCGAGCTTATTCTGTCAGAGTTACTATATGAACGTCCAATTATTGTTTGCCTGCCCTGAAACAGGGGTTTGTGCTTTATTAGCAAATGAATTTGTCTACCTGATGATTGCTCACAATCAACGAATAACATTTCGTGTGGCTTACTTGATGTCGCTGACGTCAATTGGTAAATTTGCAAGGAACTGTACTGTGTTTAATACCATTCAAGAAATATCAAATGAAAAAGTCTATCATTCACGTTCATAACTTACATTCAATGAAAAGCTATTGTTTATATATAGAATAGATGCTTGTTCGAATGGAATGTCATGCTTTCCTTATTTCGCCTCTTCCACTTCGCTGTGCAACCAAAAGTAACGATGAACTAGACTTTAACCGTATCGTAAGGGTACCACATTGTAACAAAGAACGAGCTTGTTGGTGGCTCAGCATTTCCAACGAGTCAAACCTTTTTCTCGCTATTAAAGCATGGTGACAATTACCTGGAAAATATCGAACACAATACGAACATATATTGCACGCCTTATTGGTATCTTAACACGGCATCGTTCAGGGATTACTATTTTACACATACTCAACACCCATCATCGTCTACATAAGGTTTATTTTTATTCCAATCGGTTAAGGTCTTAGGCTATTGAAACACAGTCCAGGTCGGGCTTGCATTCACATACACTCCGAATAACGCAGTTTTCCTATGGTTTTCATTAACTCTCCGACACATGATCAACTTTCCTAGACTGGCTGATCCGTCATCAGGTATAACGCTGCTCTCTTTGCTGCATCAGTGCCATTTTTCTGTAGCTTCAGATGTCACTGGCACAACATCTTGTCTCCTTACATCTTGGAATACGAGGATCATAATGCTTGCGTGAGGCATAGTGTACCAACGACACTGCTGGGCGCAGAATGTGGTACTTGAAGTAGAGCTCCATAACACCATAGACAGCAGGCAGCACCATGAATATTCAGGGTTCGATATCACATTCGTGATTAGTGGAAATATTGTTGAGCTATAGTTGCCTGTGGACTTTAATCATAACTGAAAATGCATCGTACAAGACATTAGCTCAGCGTTGGTGTCAACCATGCTTTGGCATTACAATGGCGGTTTTAAGTGAAGCATCACCAATGGGGAACCATACACTATTTGCACTATTCTGGAGTCTACCCGTAATATCCCTTAAATTCTTCAATGAATGAGTGCGATAGTGTTTGTTATATCTGATTCTCATCACAATAAGTGACATTATATAGTTAGGCTTTTGACACACTGGATAACATAAAACAAATCGGTGCTGTTTGCATCAGACATCCTCCTGACATATTAATTTAAGGATCAGCAATCCATAACAAGGGCTAGATGTGGGGTCAGGGTGAAGAGGCTTGTACATCAGGTACTTAAGCCCCGGTGGCCAATTAGTTTTAAGCATATTAATCGGCTAACTCCGTATTCAGTCTCATTATAGCTACAAACAAAGCAGTCCGAGTAAATCGACGTCGCAATAAATGCGGTCTACACCTCTAAAATCGGTTAATCTTGCTATAGAGTTCGAGCTCGGATTACTGAGCAGTGTTCACATATACTCCTGGCTGCTCCTATTTTCCGTCTTTGCAGGCGTTTACCACATTTTGAAAACTCTAATGATACGATTTTAAGATTCTGGTGAGTTGTGTTAATTGATTTAAAAACAATTATATCGATGACCACCCTATACTTTATGGTGATGGGTGGCCAGGGCAAAAAGAGAGTAAGGTACTTATGTGTCCTGATGAGGCCATCAACAATCGGTTACTAATTATGTAGAGTTAAAACATGACTTAAAACGTTTGTCTGTGACAAGCATATCCAGCTGTTTATTACGAGTTGCTTAAACAGGCTAACACTATCTTGGTTTGTGAACCATTCCATGGGGCCACATTGTTATTGGAAAAGCTGGTTGCTTCTAAATTCTGTCCCAGCCGTGGGTTTTATCAAGGTATACGAATGGTCCTGGAGTCTTGAGTTCTCAGCACTGCGAAATCGATAAGGAAAATTAATATTGCCTTATCCACTGAACATGCTGTATGACTGTTCGAGGTCCACATAGAAAATCCGCTTTATAAGTATTGTCAATCCTAACGAGCGAAATATTCGTTCGTATCCTAACTAGGTTATGCTAAGTAGCACACCTTTTAACTCATTTTTTATGCATCTATGTCACGTTGAATAAACGGTGACCATCTCTGAATCAATATTCTAAATTGGGCCTCTCAAGTGCCGAATAAAGTTTGATAAAAAAATCCAAAAGCGCGATAAGTGGAGGTCCGTCTGATCATCTCTGTAATGCTGTTGGCCTTTACTGCGGCTGCGCTGCATTGTTTGCTGGATGTTGGTTTCCACAAAATCAACAGCATTGCGTCATCATTTAAGTAGATTAAGAAAAGAACAGGTCCAAGGACCAACCCTAGAGGGACACTAATAATAACCCTTCCCCATTCTGATTGCACAAAAACTACGCCAAGAATTATTTATGTAAGTTATGGTTAAGTAGGTGTTCTATTAGGTTTGCTTCTAACCGGATAGGCGGCAAACAGTCCGAGGCTACCCGATATTGTCGCTGAATGCATTATTACGCAGCCGATTTGCAATGTGGATTCCTGCTTAGATATTAATGAAACAAATAAATTCACTATGCTCTGATGTATCGTCACGACCAAATTTTCTCTTCTTCCTTGCGCGTCGCGTCAGTCGGCGAGTATTCCACGTACGCTGACATAGCGGAAGATCGCAATCTCTCATACAAACCAGCCGCATACGAACAAGCGTGCTTTGGTGGCATCTGTATCATAACTTATACCATGGAGGTGTGAAACCAATCAACAGGTCGCGGCTGTCGCTGGCAAAATCATAGCGAAGAGGTACAAATGGCTTATATGGCGAACATTGGGTTCAAGCAGTAAAAAACAGCTTGGCGAACCCGGGGTTCACCATCTATATTGATACGCTCAGTAATCGCACATGTTCTCCTGCAAATGGCCGCTTTCTGTCCCTTACAGCGTAGAAAGCGCGCCAAATTTCGGGCAAAAATGGGTCACGGTGTTAATCAAGGAAGATGCGTGGCCATAAAACTTGTGGGCTGCTAGAGATAGATATATATATATATATATATATATAGATATATATATATATAGAGATGAGAGATATAGAGAGATATATATAGATATATATAGAGATATATATCTAGATATATCTAGAGATAGAGATATATTTAGATAGATAAGGATATATATATCATTTAGATTTATATATATATATCCTATTTATATATCTGGATATATACTTACCATATAAATCTATACATATACATATATCTCTATATATATAGATATACATAGATATATATATCTCTCTATATCTATATATATAGATATCTATCTCTCTATATATATCTCTATATATATCTATCTATATATATATATATATATATATATATATATATATATATGCAACGAGACCAATACAAGGCATCTACTCCGCAACAGCTCTTGCTACAGTTGTACAAGGCACTGCATTTGCGATTACCTTCTGTGTAGCCGAAGAGCATGGTGCGTATGCTGGTATATCGTATCGCACTTTTTTGCTGCAGGATTCGCTGTAGCCGTGGTGTCGTTTCACTTCTGGTTTCCCGGCCTGTGGTGTAGGTAGGATGAAATACATCTGGTCCGTTCTGTTGTTTTCCATGGAGATCTCTACAAAGTCTTCGATGCACCTCCTACGAAAGGCTTGGCGGAAAATCATTTGATACAGCTCGCGGACCGGACGGGGAAAATGGACAAGGTGCACTACGGTGGTACCTCTGATGGTTTCCAGAACATCGCACTCTTCTTGGTACAGAAAAAATTTAGGTGTGCAATTGTAGGCCTGGTCATGGAAGTCTTGGTCCACCTTTTTTGACCTCGCTTCACTTGATTTTGGAAAAGGTTTTTGCGCCTATGCAGTATTTCCTTCAGGCTTCTCTTTCGCCAGCCCGGATGCCTTCCATTAGGTTATCGAGGATCTCCCGGTCGTTTACATTGACTCTTTGCCTCTCGTTGCCTCTCGTTGCCCTACTGCTTCAGCCTTGGCATGCTTCCTTCAATAGGGCGCTCTTTGCAGGCATGGTATTTCTATGATGGTTCCATATGTTTAAAACGTTGCTGCCACAGTACAAGTTAGGACCATGTTGGTAATACAGCCTTGTTGTGTTTTGGGGCGATCTTTGTAGGCTTTGGTGGCTCGGCCTCTGTATACAAGCCTGGATCTTTTTCTATCTATGTGTACAAGACTGTATCCTCTTGCTGGTGGCTCTCTTTCTGATCTATAGAAAAAAAGCAGCGCCATCGCGGTGTGCTGTTGTTGTCGCTGCTATGTGTACAAGCCTGGATTTTATTCTATCCTTGTGTACAAGTATGTATCCCAGTTATGCATTTGTAAGCTGGCGCTGGGAATTTCCTTGTTGGCTAACTGGTGCTGCATATATTCATGTGGCTGGCGTTGGCGCTGCATATATGCATATGTGCATTTCAATAATCGTAGTGTACACGATTTGTAATTTGATGATGTGAAATGGTCAGATCTCATTGCGTCCGAACTCAAGAATCTGGGAAATGTTGTGAGTTGGCCAGCTCAGATGGCTTGAGCAGTTGTGCTAGAGTCTGATTGGTAATTGAGAAAGTTAAAGGGGTCAGTGAAAGTTGTGAATAGTGAATAGATTTAAATGCGTAGCATTATTGATATATATTTCCATATCCATACTTATAATGCCTGTGATCGATTGACCGGTCGTGATTGGCTGATGTTGCAATCCGCTCAGGAGGGCATGTCCTAAAATGAATGTGCCTGCGTCACCTTCTTGTGCAAAAAGCTGGGGACAAGTACAATGCAAAATTTGATACATTGGCAAAAGAAGATACAGAGGCCGAACTATTCTCTTCTATATCTATTCCTGCTTTATTAACCAGTGGCAGGCTGAATAGATATTAGTTTAACCGATACCTGACCTAGGTGCCTACCCAGTCGGCTCAGAAATATCTCGACATAAGTATAAGTTTAAGCAAGAATTTGCATTATCCCCTAGACCTGTTTTAGAATCTATTATTATATTATTTTGGTTAACTATGTGCTACTGTAACACATCAATAGAACTATGTAACAAAAGTAGAAAGATTGATTGCAAATGCAGGTAAACAATTGCTACACCACCGCATGGATGCAATCCTTGCATCTGTACATATTTGATTTAAAACATTTTACCCCAGAGATGTGTTTTTGCCTACACATATAAAAGAGAACGAGTGTCTTTAAGAATAAATAACAGTCTTCTTCTAACTGAGTAACATTTCTGCTATTTGGTCCGTTTTATTTGAATGTAAGGCTTTGAAAACATTACTACACAGGCCATAGATTTTGTTATATTCTTCAAATAGGGAATGTCTCATCCTCTGATGAGTATGACTTATTTCTTTCCTGAAACAATAAATTTGCGCTCATATTAAGATAAGATAAGATAGAGATAAGTTTATTGTCTTCAGCCAACTGCATCGTCGCATCAATAAAGTTTGTGCACGTGAAGACAAATGTGAATTGAATACTAGAATGGATTATATGCACCCTTCATTATTAACATCCGAGATATACTTAAGTAATGTGCAGAGCAGAAATATACACATAATAGTGTGCATTTTAGATATTATTAACTTATATGGGAACAACTCAATATTTATGATCAACCAAGTAAATTCAATAACATTTTTTTTTCAAATATAAGTCTTTTAAGTGATCTTTGAAACGAAAAAAAAGTTATTTATCGACATTTTATCAAAATATGGCATAATTAAGTGATTCCAAATGAATGGTCCTTTGAAGCAAATACAATTTTTTTTTTTTTTCCGTCCTACAAAATGGTAAATGGCATATTTAATATTGTCTTATATTACTCATATTATTTTTGAAAAGTTTGCTAAAAACTGTGGGTAATAATTTATGTTTATGCTTATACATAAATATTCCAATTATGAAAACATTTATGTTGCATATATGTAAAATGTAACCTTGGCGAAAGAGAGGTACGATATTAGCTAAATGATGTGCATTACAGAAAACTCTAACAATCCTTTTCTTCCGATTTACATATTATCTCATTAAATGTTAATTATCGGCTGATCCCCATATAATATTACAACGAGGCAAATATGGATAAATAGCTCTCACTTGATAAATTTAACCACTTGAGCCATATTTTCTGAGTAATTTCCAACCATTGAAGTGGAGTACCTCGTATTTCATAAAAGTTAATTTTAGACCACAAGATTTGATGATTCAGAGCATTAAACGCTCTTGAAAAATCTAAGTACAGATTAATAGATGTTTTCAAAGCAGGTGTAATCCATGGTTTATCTGACTTCTCCCTTGCATGTACTCTTTTTAACGGGTAAAGCAAAGCAATACAAGTCATGCGATAATTATATCGAAGGTTGTGTTCAATGACATTCCCAATTATCGATAAATTGATTAAACAAAAGGTATTTGGATGACTTTCATGTATTACAATGGCCAGATATATTGCTTAGAAAACGTTTGTTGAACACTGTTAACACTCTCTATGATAGTCATATATGACCCCCTAAAAATGATTAAATAATCAGTATCAGTGTACATAGTTGCTAATCATAATCTCACGAACTGTCCACCTGTTAAGTGTAAACTGGCACAAGACCCATATCATTCTTAGTCCGATAATAAAATATTAAACTTGATGATGATTATCATGTAACATGAAGTGGCAGTTCTGGTATTTTATAGAGAGTGTTTACAGTTTGCTGTCACATTTATGTGTATAATATATATGGTCGGCCTTCGCTCAGTTTATTCAACTGATTTTGATCGATGGCATCTTGGTATCAATAATGCTGGTTCTGTTGATTGAACACATCAGAGATGTCTAGTAGGGCTTGCAACGTAGAACTACCAAATGGGCAGAGTCATGACGGTGGCTCCTATTTCACCTGTGCCTTGGGCTTTTTTGTCACAGTGCATTATTCTTCACCAAGTATGGTAAACATTTCTATTAGTAAAGCAATGACACTGCATTCCTTGTATGAACTAAGTTAATGGGTGAGAATTAGGTGGAATTTTCTGGCAATCAAACAGATCCTTGGCGGGATTACTGCTTGCTCGTGTCGCCAACCAACTTTCCGTCAGCGTATTATGCTCATATCCTACATATTGATGACCCATCTAAGTTTTTAAAGCTGCTGTAATGTGCATAACGTTTAGTATGAAGAAGGTAAAACCAGAATAGAGGTGCCAGTCGTGGGCAGCGCATGGTGGGCTTGTTATGTCGGGATGGAATTCATCATTCGAACGTGCGATGTGACATTTCATTAGGCATTACGGACGTTGATACAGACTCGATTATCTGAACCCTTATACTACATGAAACATGCTGCCCTATCATTTCAGTTTTATTTGAATGTAAGGCTTTGAAAACATTAATACACCGGCCATAGATATGTAGATGGCACAACATTTTCCATATTATGTAATTTAAGGCCTCACTTTCACCATTATTACCTGTGCGTTATAGGCTTAGCTGCGGACCTGAATGGGACTGAAACACGGATGATCGATATCACGCCATTAGGGCTACCCAAAAACGTAGCTCCAATCTGATATAATATCACAGCATGGGTGTCACGTCAAAGGATATTCGTGCAAAATGTATGTTTAAAACGGTTCCAGTGTCAGGTAAGCTTTTCATCAGACGAGGCTTAAAGTAGTGATCACTCTTACGAGCTGCAATAAAAAGCAACTTGACAATGTTAGGTCGAAACAGTTAAGAATAATGACACTCGATTTTAAACATCGTCTGTTCACGGCTTGTTCTTTGCACAGTATATTTATAACATATTTACGAATGTACAGTGAGTCGAACGTTACCGTTGTAAATCGGTGTTGAACAAAATCGACGACACGCACATTGCGAATATATTGAAATGCGACAACGATACCGTTTTAAATTATCCCATCAGTTTACGCAACTATTTACAGGCATCTCAAGAACCACATAGCGCAATTTCTTCACGTAAATAATGGCCATTGTGAATGTTTGAAATTGATAAGGCAGTGCAACGGAACATGGTGACACGGAGTAGTTTTCTGTGTTAGTATTCTACTGTGTCGGCAGGTCATACAATGGCATAGTTGGCAAATATTGGGTACGTTGCAACATTGATTTTGTAGGCAATTGATATCATTGACCATAAATGAAAATTTACAAATACAATTTCTATGTCTCGATGCGAAATACGGCATTTGGATCAATGTTATCTTATGCGTGTATAGTAATGAGGGTATATTAGTCTGGACCGAATACACTGATGCATTGATTGCTTAATGAGCCTCATTACGATGCTCATATCACAAATATGCTATAATACCTGCGAATCGGACTGGTTCACCATACGTATTACAGCTGTTAAGTTTTTAAATATCCTAAAAACCTCTAAACATATGGTATGTAAATTGCCCATTCTGTGTGCACCTTTGTTATTTCCTAGCAATACGACTGGTGCCAAAACAAACTTAGGTTGCAGGTCAAAGTAAATTACTGGCTATTTCACCGGCCAACTCGATGGCTCTTAATTACTAAGTGACAATTGCACAAACAGGTGTTATATTCATTACTCACGTGAGTAATCCAACACTCTCTGATAAGCCGGAGCGTGGGCAGCAGTGGTTCGGGGTTATGACATGTAACTGTGCGTAGATGCTAAGCACAGTATCTATTGCGGCAGTTGGAAGTTGATGGAACGTCTGCCTCAATAGTTGTGTAACATAACACCATATGAAGGTTGTGGAATCGATATAATTTATGGTACCGTTATCTTGACATAAATTATAATATCGCTTGTTTTCTGTTCCTGTGGTAATGAAACTTGCAGATATATTTGATATTGCTGCATGTATTCAAAATGTTGTGTTTAAATATAACTTAATAATTACAGAATAATATCCCATATCAGTACGCTTCACCAACGTTCATCACGAATGTACTAGTGGGTCATTTTGCCTCTCGTTGCCCTACTGCTTCAGCCTTGGCATGCTTCCTTCGATAGGGCGCTCTTTGCAGGCATGGTATTTCTATGATGGTTCCTTATGTTTTAAAAAACGTTGCTGCCACAGTACAAGTTTGTACCATGTTGGTAATACAGCCTTGTTGTGTTTTGGGCGATCTTTGTAGGCTTTGGTGGCTCGGCCTGTGTATACAAGCCTGGATCTTTTTCTATCTATGTGTACAAGACTGTATCCTGCTGCTGGTGGCTCTCTTTCTGATATGTAGAAAAAAAGCAGCGCCATCGCGGTGTGCTGTTGTTGTCGCTGCTATGTGTACAAGCCTGGATTTTATTCTATCCTTGTGTACAAGTATGTATCCCAGGTATGCATTTGTAAGCTGGCGCTGGGAATTTCCTTGTTGGCTAACTGGTGCTGCATATATTCATGTGGCTGGCGATGGCGCTGCATATATGCATATGTGCATTTCAATAAGCGTAGTGTACACGATTTGTAATTTGATGATGTGAAATGGTCAGATCTCATTGCGTCCGAACTCAAGAATCTGGGAAAGTCAGTTTGATTCGGTTGTGAGTTGGCCAGCTCAGATGGCTTGAGCAGTTGTGCTAGAGTCTGATTGGTAATTGAGAAAGTTAAAGGGGTCAGTGAAAGTTGTGAATAGTGAATAGATTTAAATGCGTAGCATTATTGATATATATTTCCATATCCATACTTATAATGCCTGTGATCGATTGACCGGTCGTGATTGGCTGATGTTGCAATCCGCTCAGGAGGGCATGTCCTAAAATGAATGTGCCTGCTTCACCTTCTTGTGCAAAAAGCTGGGGACAAGTACAATGCAAAATTTGATACATTGGCAAAAGAAGATACAGAGGCCGAACTATTCTCTTCTATATCTATTCCTGCTTTATTAACCAGTGGCAGGCTGAATAGATATTAGTTTAACCGATACCTGACCTAGGTGCCTACCCAGTCGGCTCAGAAATATCTCGACATAAGTATAAGTTTAAACAAGAATTTGCATTATCCCCTGGACCTGTTTCAGAATCTATTATTATATTATTTTGGTTAAACTATGTGCTACTGTAACACATCAATAGAACTATGTAACAAAAGTAGAAGGATTGATTGCAAATGCAGGTAAACAATTGCTACACCACCGCATGGATGCAATCGTTGCATCTGTACACATTTGATTTAAAAACATTTTACCCCAGAGATGTGTTTTTGCCTACACATATAAAAGAGAACGAGTGTCTTTAAGAATAAATAACAGTCTTCTTCTAACTGAGTAACATTTCTGCTATTTGGTCCGTTTTTTATTTGAATGTAAGGCTTTGAAAACATTACTACACCGGCCATAGATTTTGCTTTATTCTTCAAATAGGGAATGTCTCATCCTCTGATGAGTATGACTTATTTCTTTCCTGAAACAATAAATTTGCGCTCATATTAAGATAAGATAAGATAGAGATAAGTTTATTGTCTTCAGCCAACTGCATCGTCGCATTAATAAAGTTTGTGCACGTGAAGACAAATGTGAATTGAATACTAGAATGGATTATATGCGCCCTTCATTATTAACATCCGAGATATACTTAAGTAATGTGCAGAGCAGAAATATACACATAATAGTGTGCATTTTAGATATTATTAACATATGTGGGAAAAACTCAATATTTATGATCAACCAAGTAAATTCAATAACATTTTTTTTTCAAATATAAGTCTTTTAAGTGATCGTTGAAACGAAAAAAAAGTTATTTATCGACATTTTATCAAAATATGGCATAATTAAGTGATTCCAAATGAATGGTCCTCTGAAGCAAATACTATTTTTCTTTTTTTCCGTCCTACAAAATGGTAAATGACATATTTAATATTGTCTTATATTACTCATATTATTTTTGAAAAGTTTGCTAAAAACTGTGGGTAATAATTTATGTTTATGCTTATACATAAATATTCCAATTATGAAAAACATTTATGTTGCATATATGTAAAATGTAACTTTGACGAAAGAGAGGTACGATATTAGCTTAATGATGTGCATTACAGAAAACTCTAACAATCCTTTTCTTCCGATTTACATATTATCTCATTAAATGTTAATTATCGGCTGATCCCCATATAATATTACAATGAGGCAAATATAGATAAATAGCTCTCACTTGATAAATTTAACAACTTGAGCCATATTTTCTGAGTAATTTCCAACCATTGAAGTGGAGTACCTCGTATTTCATAAAAGTTAATTTTAGATTCTGATGATTCAGAGCATTAAACGCTCTTGAAAAATCTAAGTACAGATTAATAGATGTTTTCAAAGCAGGTGTAATCCATGGTTTATCTGACTTCTCCCTTGCATGTACTCTTTTAACGGGTAAAGCAAAGCAATACAAGTCATGCGATAATTATATCGAAGGTTGTGTTCAATGACATTCCCAATTATCGATAAATTGATTAAACAAAAGGTATTTGGATGACTTTCATGTATTACAATGGCCAGATATATTGCTTAGAAAACGTTTGTTGAACACTGTTAACACTCTCTATGATAGTCATAAATGACCCCCTAAAAATGATTAAATAATCAGTATCAGTGTACATAGTTGCTAATCATAATCTCACGAACTGTCCACCTGTTAAGTGTAAACTGGCACAAGACCCATATCATTCTTAGTCCGATAATAAAATATTAAACTTGATGATGATTATCATGTAACATGAAGTGGCAGTTCTGGTATTTTATAGAGAGTGTTTACAGTTTGCTGTCACATTTATATGTATAATATATATGGTCGGCCTTCGCTCAGTTTATTCAACTGATTTTGATCGATGGCATCTTGGTATCAATAATGCTGGTTCTGTTGATTGAACACATCAGAGATGTCTAGTAGGGCTTGCAACGTAGAACTACCAAATGGGCAGAGTCATGACGGTGGCTCCTATTTCACCTGTGCCTTGGGCTTTTTTGTCACAGTGCATTATTCTTCACCAAGTATGGTAAACATTTCTATAAGTAAAGCAATGACACTGCATTCCTTGTATGAACTAAGTTAATGGGTGAGAATTAGGTGGAATTTTCTGGCAATCAAACAGATCCTTGGCGGGATTACTGCTTGCTCGTGTCGCCAACCAACTTTCCGTCAGCGTATTATGCTCATATCCTACATATTGATGACCCATCTAAGTTTTTAAAGCTGCTGTAATGTGCATAACGTTTAGTATGAAGAAGGTAAAACCAGAATAGAGGTGCCAGTCGTGGGCAGCGCATGGTGGGCTTGTTATGTCGGGATGGAATTCATCATTCGAACGTGCGATGTGACATTTCATTAGGCATTACGGACGTTGATACAGACTCGATTATCTGAACCCTTATACTACATGAAACATGCTGCCCTATCATTTCAGTTTTATTTGAATGTAAGGCTTTGAAAACATTAATACACCGGCCATAGATATGTAGATGGCACAACATTTTCCATATTATGTAATTTAAGGCCTCACTTTCACCATTATTACCTGTGCGTTATAGGCTTAGCTGCGGACCTGAATGGGACTGAAACACGGATGATCGATATCACGCCATTAGGGCTACCCAAAAACGTAGCTCCAATCTGATATAATATCACAGCATGGGTGTCACGTCAAAGGATATTCGTGCAAAATGTATGTTTAAAACGGTTCCAGTGTCAGGTAAGCTTTTCATCAGACGAGGCTTAAAGTAGTGATCACTCTTACGAGCTGCAATAAAAAGCAACTTGACAATGTTAGGTCGAAACAGTTAAGAATAATGACACTCGATTTTAAACATCGTCTGTTCACGGCTTGTTCTTTGCACAGTATATTTATAACATATTTACGAATGTACAGTGAGTCGAACGTTACCGTTGTAAATCGGTGTTGAACAAAATCGACGACACGCACATTGCGAATATATTGAAATGCGACAACGATACCGTTTTAAATTATCCCATCAGTTTACGCAACTATTTACAGGCATCTCAAGAACCACATAGCGCAATTTCTTCACGTAAATAATGGCCATTGTGAATGTTTGAAATTGATAAGGCAGTGCAACGGAACATGGTGACACGGAGTAGTTTTCTGTGTTAGTATTCTACTGTGTCGGCAGGTCATACAATGGCATAGTTGGCAAATATTGGGTACGTTGCAACATTGATTTTGTAGGCAATTGATATCATTGACCATAAATGAAAATTTACAAATACAATTTCTATGTCTCGATGCGAAATACGGCATTTGGATCAATGTTATCTTATGCGTGTATAGTAATGAGGGTATATTAGTCTGGACCGAATACACTGATGCATTGATTGCTTAATGAGCCTCATTACGATGCTCATATCACAAATATGCTATAATACCTGCGAATCGGACTGGTTCACCATACGTATTACAGCTGTTAAGTTTTTAAATATCCTAAAAACCTCTAAACATATGGTATGTAAATTGCCCATTCTGTGTGCACCTTTGTTATTTCCTAGCAATACGACTGGTGCCAAAACAAACTTAGGTTGCAGGTCAAAGTAAATTACTGGCTATTTCACCGGCCAACTCGATGGCTCTTAATTACTAAGTGACAATTGCACAAACAGGTGTTATATTCATTACTCACGTGAGTAATCCAACACTCTCTGATAAGCCGGAGCGTGGGCAGCAGTGGTTCGGGGTTATGACATGTAACTGTGCGTAGATGCTAAGCACAGTATCTATTGCGGCAGTTGGAAGTTGATGGAACGTCTGCCTCAATAGTTGTGTAACATAACACCATATGAAGGTTGTGGAATCGATATAATTTATGGTACCGTTATCTTGACATAAATTATAATATCACTTGTTTTCTGTTCCTGTGGTAATGAAACTTGCAGATATATTTGATATTGCTGCATGTATTCAAAATGTTGTGTTTAAATATAACTTAATAATTACAGAATAATATCCCATATCAGTACGCTTCACCAACGTTCATCACGAATGTACTAGTGGGTCATTTTGCCTCTCGTTGCCCTACTGCTTCAGCCTTGGCATGCTTCCTTCGATAGGGCGCTCTTTGCAGGCATGGTATTTCTATGATGGTTCCTTATGTTTAAAACGTTGCTGCCACAGTACAAGTTTGTACCATGTTGGTAATACAGCCTTGTTGTGTTTTGGGGCGATCTTTGTAGGCTTTGGTGGCTCGGCCTGTGTATACAAGCCTGGATCTTTTTCTATCTATGTGTACAAGACTGTATCCTGCTGCTGGTGGCTCTCTTTCTGATCTGTAGAAAAAAAGCAGCGCCATCGCGCGGTGTGCTGTTTGTTGTCGCTGCTATGTGTACAAGCCTGGATTTTATTCTATCCTTGTGTACAAAGTATGTATCCCAGGTATGCATTTGTAAGCTGGCGCTGGGAATTTCCTTGTTGGCTAACTGGTGCTGCATATATTCATGTGGCTGGCGATGGCGCTGCATATATGCATATGTGCATTTCAATAAGCGTAGTGTACACGATTTGTAATTTGATGATGTGAAATGGTCAGATCTCATTGCGTCCGAACTCAAGAATCTGGGAAAGTCAGTTTGATTCGGTTGTGAGTTGGCCAGCTCAGATGGCTTGAGCAGTTGTGCTAGAGTCTGATTGGTAATTGAGAAAGTTAAAGGGGTCAGTGAAAGTTGTGAATAGTGAATAGATTTAAATGCGTAGCATTATTGATACATATTTCCATATCCATACTTATAATGCCTGTGATCGATTGACCGGTCGTGATTGGCTGATGTTGCAATCCGCTCAGGAGGGCATGTCCTAAAATGAATGTGCCTGCTTCACCTTCTTGTGCAAAAAGCTGGGGACAAGTACAATGCAAAATTTGATACATTGGCAAAAGAAGATACAGAGGCCGAACTATTCTCTTCTATATCTATTCCTGCTTTATTAACCAGTGGCAGGCTGAATAGATATTAGTTTAACCGATACCTGACCTAGGTGCCTACCCAGTCGGCTCAGAAATATCTCGACATAAGTATAAGTTTAAGCAAGAATTTGCATTATCCCCTGGACCTGTTTCAGAATCTATTATTATATTATTTTGGTTAAACTATGTGCTACTGTAACACATCAATAGAACTATGTAACAAAAGTAGAAAGATTGATTGCAAATGCAGGTAAACAATTGCTACACCACCGCATGGATGCAATCGTTGCATCTGTACACATTTGATTTAAAACATTTTACCCCAGAGATGTGTTTTTTTTTGCCTACACATATAAAAGAGAACGAGTGTCTTTAAGAATAAATAACAGTCTTCTTCTAACTGAGTAACATTTCTGCTATTTGGTCCGTTTTATTTGAATGTAAGGCTTTGAAAACATTACTACACCGGCCATAGATTTTGCTTTATTCTTCAAATAGGGAATGTCTCATCCTCTGATGAGTATGACTTATTTCTTTCCTGAAACAATAAATTTGCGCTCATATTAAGATAAGATAAGATAGAGATAAGTTTATTGTCTTCAGCCAACTGCATCGTCGCATTAATAAAGTTTGTGCACGTGAAGACAAATGTGAATTGAATACTAGAATGGATTATATGCGCCCTTCATTATTAACATCCGAGATATACTTAAGTAATGTGCAGAGCAGAAATATACACATAATAGTGTGCATTTTAGATATTATTAACATATGTGGGAAAAACTCAATATTTATGATCAACCAAGTAAATTCAATAACATTTTTTTTTCAAATATAAGTCTTTTAAGTGATCGTTGAAACGAAAAAAAAGTTATTTATCGACATTTTATCAAAATATGGCATAATTAAGTGATTCCAAATGAATGGTCCTCTGAAGCAAATACTATTTTCTTTTTTTTTTCCGTCCTACAAAATGGTAAATGACATATTTAATATTGTCTTATATTACTCATATTATTTTTGAAAAGTTTGCTAAAAACTGTGGGTAATAATTTATGTTTATGCTTATACATAAATATTCCAATTATGAAAACATTTGTGTTGCATATATGTAAAATGTAACTTTGACGAAAGAGAGGTACGATATTAGCTTAATGATGTGCATTACAGAAAACTCTAACAATCCTTTTCTTCCGATTTACATATTATCTCATTAAATGTTAATTATCGGCTGATCCCCATATAATATTACAATGAGGCAAATATAGATAAATAGCTCTCACTTGATAAATTTAACAACTTGAGCCATATTTTCTGAGTATTTCCAACCATTGAAGTGGAGTACCTCGTATTTCATAAAAGTTAATTTTAGATTCTGATGATTCAGAGCATTAAACGCTCTTGAAAAATCTAAGTACAGATTAATAGATGTTTTTCAAAGCAGGTGTAATCCATGGTTTATCTGACTTCTCCCTCCCTTGCATGTACTCTTTTAACGGGTAAAGCAAAGCAATACAAGTCATGCGATAATTATATCGAAGGTTGTGTTCAATGACATTCCCAATTATCGATAAATTGATTAAACAAAAGGTATTTGGATGACTTTCATGTATTACAATGGCCAGATATATTGCTTAGAAAACGTTTGTTGAACACTGTTAACACTCTCTATGATAGTCATAAATGACCCCCTAAAAATGATTAAATAATCAGTATCAGTGTACATAGTTGCTAATCATAATCTCACGAACTGTCCACCTGTTAAGTGTAAACTGGCACAAGACCCATATCATTCTTAGTCCGATAATAAAATATTAAACTTGATGATGATTATCATGTAACATGAAGTGGCAGTTCTGGTATTTTATAGAGAGTGTTTACAGTTTGCTGTCACATTTATATGTATAATATATATGGTCGGCCTTCGCTCAGTTTATTCAACTGATTTTGATCGATGGCATCTTGGTATCAATAATAATGCTGGTTCTGTTGATTGAACACATCAGAGATGTCTAGTAGGGCTTGCAACGTAGAACTACCAAATGGGCAGAGTCATGACGGTGGCTCCTATTTCACCTGTGCCTTGGGCTTTTTTGTCACAGTGCATTATTCTTCACCAAGTATGGTAAACATTTCTATAAGTAAAGCAATGACACTGCATTCCTTGTATGAACTAAGTTAATGGGTGAGAATTAGGTGGAATTTTCTGGCAATCAAACAGATCCTTGGCGGGATTACTGCTTGCTCGTGTCGCCAACCAACTTTCCGTCAGCGTATTATGCTCATATCCTACATATTGATGACCCATCTAAGTTTTTTTAAAGCTGCTGTAATGTGCATAACGTTTAGTATGAAGAAGGTAAAACCAGAATAGAGGTGCCAGTCGTGGGCAGCGCATGGTGGGCTTGTTATGTCGGGATGGAATTCATCATTCGAACGTGCGATGTGACATTTCATTAGGCATTACGGACGTTGATACAGACTCGATTATCTGAACCCTTATACTACATGAAACATGCTGCCCTATCATTTCAGTTTTATTTGAATGTAAGGCTTTGAAAACATTAATACACCGGCCATAGATATGTAGATGGCACAACATTTTCCATATTATGTAATTTAAGGCCTCACTTTCACCATTATTACCTGTGCGTTATAGGCTTAGCTGCGGACCTGAATGGGACTGAAACACGGATGATCGATATCACGCCATTAGGGCTACCCAAAAACGTAGCTCCAATCTGATATAATATCACAGCATGGGTGTCACGTCAAAGGATATTCGTGCAAAATGTATGTTTTAAAACGGTTCCAGTGTCAGGTAAGCTTTTCATCAGACGAGGCTTAAAGTAGTGATCACTCTTACGAGCTGCAATAAAAAGCAACTTGACAATGTTAGGTCGAAACAGTTAAGAATAATGACACTCGATTTTAAACATCGTCTGTTCACGGCTTGTTCTTTGCACAGTATATTTATAAACATATTTACGAATGTACAGTGAGTCGAACGTTACCGTTGTAAATCGGTGTTGAACAAAATCGACGACACGCACATTGCGAATATATTGAAATGCGACAACGATACCGTTTTAAATTATCCCATCAGTTTACGCAACTATTTACAGGCATCTCAAGAACCACATAGCGCAATTTCTTCACGTAAATAATGGCCATTGTGAATGTTTGAAATTGATAAGGCAGTGCAACGGAACATGGTGACACGGAGTAGTTTTCTGTGTTAGTATTCTACTGTGTCGGCAGGTCATACAATGGCATAGTTGGCAAATATTGGGTACGTTGCAACATTGATTTTGTAGGCAATTGATATCATTGACCATAAATGAAAATTTACAAATACAATTTCTATGTCTCGATGCGAAATACGGCATTTGGATCAATGTTATCTTATGCGTGTATAGTAATGAGGGTATATTAGTCTGGACCGAATACACTGATGCATTGATTGCTTAATGAGCCTCATTACGATGCTCATATCACAAATATGCTATAATACCTGCGAATCGGACTGGTTCACCATACGTATTACAGCTGTTAAGTTTTTAAATATCCTAAAAACCTCTAAACATATGGTATGTAAATTGCCCATTCTGTGTGCACCTTTGTTATTTCCTAGCAATACGACTGGTGCCAAAACAAACTTAGGTTGCAGGTCAAAGTAAATTACTGGCTATTTCACCGGCCAACTCGATGGCTCTTAATTACTAAGTGACAATTGCACAAACAGGTGTTATATTCATTACTCACGTGAGTAATCCAACACTCTCTGATAAGCCGGAGCGTGGGCAGCAGTGGTTCGGGGTTATGACATGTAACTGTGCGTAGATGCTAAGCACAGTATCTATTGCGGCAGTTGGAAGTTGATGGAACGTCTGCCTCAATAGTTGTGTAACATAACACCATATGAAGGTTGTGGAATCGATATAATTTATGGTACCGTTATCTTGACATAAATTATAATATCGCTTGTTTTCTGTTCCTGTGGTAATGAAACTTGCAGATATATTTGATATTGCTGCATGTATTCAAAATGTTGTGTTTAAATATAACTTAATAATTACAGAATAATATCCCATATCAGTACGCTTCACCAACGTTCATCACGAATGTACTAGTGGGTCATTTTGCCTCTCGTTGCCCTACTGCTTCAGCCTTGGCATGCTTCCTTCGATAGGGCGCTCTTTGCAGGCATGGTATTTCTATGATGGTTCCTTATGTTTAAAACGTTGCTGCCACAGTACAAGTTTGTACCATGTTGGTAATACAGCCTTGTTGTGTTTTGGGGCGATCTTTGTAGGCTTTGGTGGCTCGGCCTGTGTATACAAGCCTGGATCTTTTTCTATCTATGTGTACAAGACTGTATCCTGCTGCTGGTGGCTCTCTTTCTGATCTGTAGAAAAAAAGCAGCGCCATTGCGGTGTGCTGTTGTTGTCGCTGCTATGTGTACAAGCCTGGATTTTATTCTATCCTTGTGTACAAGTATGTATCCCAGGTATGCATTTGTAAGCTGGCGCTGGGAATTTCCTTGTTGGCTAACTGGTGCTGCATATATTCATGTGGCTGGCGATGGCGCTGCATATATGCATATGTGCATTTCAATAAGCGTAGTGTACACGATTTGTAATTTGATGATGTGAAATGGTCAGATCTCATTGCGTCCGAACTCAAGAATCTGGGAAAGTCAGTTTGATTCGGTTGTGAGTTGGCCAGCTCAGATGGCTTGAGCAGTTGTGCTAGAGTCTGATTGGTAATTGAGAAAGTTAAAGGGGTCAGTGAAAGTTGTGAATAGTGAATAGATTTAAATGCGTAGCATTATTGATATATATTTCCATATCCATACTTATAATGCCTGTGATCGATTGACCGGTCGTGATTGGCTGATGTTGCAATCCGCTCAGGAGGGCATGTCCTAAAATGAATGTGCCTGCTTCACCTTCTTGTGCAAAAAGCTGGGGACAAGTACAATGCAAAATTTGATACATTGGCAAAAGAAGATACAGAGGCCGAACTATTCTCTTCTATATCTATTCCTGCTTTATTAACCAGTGGCAGGCTGAATAGATATTAGTTTAACCGATACCTGACCTAGGTGCCTACCCAGTCGGCTCAGAAATATCTCGACATAAGTATAAGTTTAAGCAAGAATTTGCATTATCCCCTGGACCTGTTTCAGAATCTATTATTATATTATTTTGGTTAAACTATGTGCTACTGTAACACATCAATAGAACTATGTAACAAAAGTAGAAGGATTGATTGCAAATGCAGGTAAACAATTGCTACACCACCGCATGGATGCAATCGTTGCATCTGTACACATTTGATTTAAAACATTTTACCCCAGAGATGTGTTTTTTGCCTACACATATAAAAGAGAACGAGTGTCTTTAAGAATAAATAACAGTCTTCTTCTAACTGAGTAACATTTCTGCTATTTGGTCCGTTTTATTTGAATGTAAGGCTTTGAAAACAACATTACTACACCGGCCATAGATTTTGCTTTATTCTTCAAATAGGGAATGTCTCATCCTCTGATGAGTATGACTTATTTCTTTCCTGAAACAATAAATTTGCGCTCATATTAAGATAAGATAAGATAGAGATAAGTTTATTGTCTTCAGCCAACTGCATCGTCGCATTAATAAAGTTTGTGCACGTGAAGACAAATGTGAATTGAATACTAGAATGGATTATATGCGCCCTTCATTATTAACATCCGAGATATACTTAAGTAATGTGCAGAGCAGAAATATACACATAATAGTGTGCATTTTAGATATTATTAACATATGTGGGAAAAACTCAATATTTATGATCAACCAAGTAAATTCAATAACATTTTTTTTTTCAAATATAAGTCTTTTAAGTGATCGTTGAAACGAAAAAAAAAAGTTATTTATCGACATTTTATCAAAATATGGCATAATTAAGTGATTCCAAATGAATGGTCCTCTGAAGCAAATACTATTTTTCTTTTTTTCCGTCCTACAAAATGGTAAATGACATATTTAATATTGTCTTATATTACTCATATTATTTTTGAAAAGTTTGCTAAAAACTGTGGGTAATAATTTATGTTTATGCTTATACATAAATATTCCAATTATGAAAACATGTATGTTGCATATATGTAAAATGTAACTTTGACGAAAGAGAGGTACGATATTAGCTTAATGATGTGCATTACAGAAAACTCTAACAATCCTTTTCTTCCGATTTACATATTATCTCATTAAATGTTAATTATCGGCTGATCCCCATATAATATTACAATGAGGCAAATATAGATAAATAGCTCTCACTTGATAAATTTAACAACTTGAGCCATATTTTCTGAGTAATTTCCAACCATTGAAGTGGAGTACCTCGTATTTCATAAAAGTTAATTTTAGATTCTGATGATTCAGAGCATTAAACGCTCTTGAAAAATCTAAGTACAGATTAATAGATGTTTTCAAAGCTGGTGTAATCCATGGTTTATCTGACTTCTCCCTTGCATGTACTCTTTTAACGGGTAAAGCAAAGCAATACAAGTCATGCGATAATTATATCGAAGGTTGTGTTCAATGACATTCCCAATTATCGATAAATTGATTAAACAAAAGGTATTTGGATGACTTTCATGTATTACAATGGCCAGATATATTGCTTAGAAAACGTTTGTTGAACACTGTTAACACTCTCTATGATAGTCATAAATGACCCCCTAAAAATGATTAAATAATCAGTATCAGTGTACATAGTTGCTAATCATAATCTCACGAACTGTCCACCTGTTAAGTGTAAACTGGCACAAGACCCATATCATTCTTAGTCCGATAATAAAATATTAAACTTGATGATGATTATCATGTAACATGAAGTGGCAGTTCTGGTATTTTATAGAGAGTGTTTACAGTTTGCTGTCACATTTATATGTATAATATATATGGTCGGCCTTCGCTCAGTTTATTCAACTGATTTTGATCGATGGCATCTTGGTATCAATAATGCTGGTTCTGTTGATTGAACACATCAGAGATGTCTAGTAGGGCTTGCAACGTAGAACTACCAAATGGGCAGAGTCATGACGGTGGCTCCTATTTCACCTGTGCCTTGGGCTTTTTTGTCACAGTGCATTATTCTTCACCAAGTATGGTAAACATTTCTATAAGTAAAGCAATGACACTGCATTCCTTGTATGAACTAAGTTAATGGGTGAGAATTAGGTGGAATTTTCTGGCAATCAAACAGATCCTTGGCGGGATTACTGCTTGCTCGTGTCGCCAACCAACTTTCCGTCAGCGTATTATGCTCATATCCTACATATTGATGACCCATCTAAGTTTTTAAAGCTGCTGTAATGTGCATAACGTTTAGTATGAAGAAGGTAAAACCAGAATAGAGGTGCCAGTCGTGGGCAGCGCATGGTGGGCTTGTTATGTCGGGATGGAATTCATCATTCGAACGTGCGATGTGACATTTCATTAGGCATTACGGACGTTGATACAGACTCGATTATCTGAACCCTTATACTACATGAAACATGCTGCCCTATCATTTCAGTTTTATTTGAATGTAAGGCTTTGAAAACATTAATATACCGGCCATAGATATGTAGATGGCACAACATTTTCCATATTATGTAATTTAAGGCCTCACTTTCACCATTATTACCTGTGCGTTATAGGCTTAGCTGCGGACCTGAATGGGACTGAAACACACGGATGATCGATATCACGCCATTAGGGCTACCCAAAAACGTAGCTCCAATCTGATATAATATCACAGCATGGGTGTCACGTCAAAGGATATTCGTGCAAAATGTATGTTTAAAACGGTTCCAGTGTCAGGTAAGCTTTTCATCAGACGAGGCTTAAAGTAGTGATCACTCTTACGAGCTGCAATAAAAAGCAACTTGACAATGTTAGGTCGAAACAGTTAAGAATAATGACACTCGATTTTAAACATCATTGTCTGTTCACGGCTTGTTCTTTGCACAGTATATTTATAACATATTTACGAATGTACAGTGAGTCGAACGTTACCGTTGTAAATCGGTGTTGAACAAAATCGACGACACGCACATTGCGAATATATTGAAATGCGACAACGATACCGTTTTAAATTATCCCATCAGTTTACGCAACTATTTACAGGCATCTCAAGAACCACATAGCGCAATTTCTTCACGTAAATAATGGGCCATTGTGAATGTTTGAAATTGATAAGGCAGTGCAAACGGAACATGGTGACACGGAGTAGTTTTCTGTGTTAGTATTCTACTGTGTCGGCAGGTCATACAATGGCATAGTTGGCAAATATTGGGTACGTTGCAACATTGATTTTGTAGGCAATTGATATCATTGACCATAAATGAAAATTTACAAATACAATCTCTATGTCTCGATGCGAAATACGGCATTTGGATCAATGTTATCTTATGCGTGTATAGTAATGAGGGTATATTAGTCTGGACCAAATACACTGATGCATTGATTGCTTAATGAGCCTCATTACGATGCTCATATCACAAATATGCTATAATACCTGCGAATCGGACTGGTTCACCATACGTATTACAGCTGTTAAGTTTTTAAATATCCTAAAAACCTCTAAACATATGGTATGTAAATTGCCCATTCTGTGTGCACCTTTGTTATTTCCTAGCAATACGACTGGTGCCAAAACAAACTTAGGTTGCAGGTCAAAGTAAATTACTGCTATTTCACCGGCCAACTCGATGGCTCTTAAGGGTTGTGGAATCGATATAATTTATGGTACCGTTATCTTGACATAAATTATAATATCGCTTGTTTTCTCTGTCCTGTGGTAATGAACCATTGCAGAGAATATTGGATATTGCTGAATGTAATCAAAATGTTTGTGTGTAAGCATAACGTAATAATTACAGAATAATATCCCATATCAGGTACGGCTTCACCAACGTCTCCTCACGAATGTATGTGGTGTCATTTAATGAAACTGGCTCGGTTTACCCTTGTTGTTTCTGCAAATGCTATATGATTTTTCAGTTTATGAAAATGCCGATGAGCCACCAAATCACAGTTCATTCACATACTACCCCTGTATTTTGTCCGTGCCTACAATTGAATTAGTATTTCGGTATTGGCTGGTCTCTAAAAGTGCATGTATTAACTGTAAAAAATATACGGCTTTTCGTGTTTCGATTGAAAGACTTCAAAACTCCCCATGACGTTTTACACGAAACAGGTTTATCAATGTAAAGTACTATTTTTCTGAGCTTTCCCTTTGCCCAAAAAGTATTTTAAAAACCGTTTAATGATGGTTTCCTGGACCCCCTTTT
>CM067345.1:6854167-6887945 GCA_034190875.2 Urechis unicinctus
TATAACTATTAGCGATTATAAATCATTTACTTGGTAAATAATTACCCAGTCAGAAAAAATGTCAGCATGGACAAACACATATCGTGCCTGTGTGGTACCAACTTCATTCATAGCACCCTCGCAGACTTGAATTAGCATAATATGACCAATTCGATAAATCCTAGGGCACAATGGGTTGTTCTTGTTGTTTCCATTCCTTTGGAATCGAAATCAATGAGTTATCAGTACCGTATGCTATATTCAGTGTGCTACAATCAGTGTAATGGTACTGTGACATCGTTCGTATTATTGTATGATTACCATGACGATGACTGCCTTCGTATTCAAAACAGGGCCGAGGCAATAATGATGAACGGAACATTAGTTAAATGAAGATTTTGCGGTTTTGGCGGCATCATTCGTGACGTAGACTTTGACACTAAACTACACATGTAAACAAACAGAGAGCACAGCAAAATAACAAAGGGCAAATGAAAGCAAGCTGAGTACACATATTTGTCCAAGAAACACGTATGTAGCATACTTTATTTAAATTTATCTACCTTCTTAGCTCATTAGAAAATCATCGCTCAACATGCGAGTATGGATTATTCTATGGAGTTTCTCGTTTCAACACATCGCCTCAAACGTTAGCAGAAGGGGGGTATTGATCTTCGTCTAAAACTTGGATGTCTTATAGTAAACAGTGGATCGGGCAAAAATACTTACTGGTTCGTTGCCTATAAGAGGTGAAACGTTTAGAAGTGGCGTCACAGGATCATCGTCAAAATGCCGATGTGCCTATTGCATCTATCGCTGCTCTTGGTATTAATTTATCAGGCATCAACATGCAATTCCCAGGAAATCGAATTGGACAATAATGGCTACGTGGGTATTGTGGTGGCAATTGACAGCCAGGAAGATTGGAACATTGTATCGAACATACAGGTACTGTACTTGACCATATCTTCAGAGAATACGTATTCGTACTGTCAATCATTGAGTAGGAAGTGAACTATAACTTTGCGCAATCGCACACAAACGCCCACAACTCGAGACTGCACTGGAAATCTCCATGCAACCTCTGCCCTGTGTGACATGATCCATTTATAAAACATTGTTGAGTATAGATGGGGGTTGGGGTGAGGTGAGTCTTGTGTCACTTATAGCTTGTGTCCGCAGCGCGCCCCAGTCGTATACAAAATTGTATTATACTGCGCAGCTCTCATGGACAGCATGCAAGGCGTTAAAGTCGATTCTGGGACCTTTATCGTAGCAGCGCGCTAGGCAAAGTTACCAGTAGAGCAAACGCTGTCTGATTGATCAGCTGATCGCATGCTGAGGTTTTTCTGTACTACATACCGTTTCATCAACAATGTCATTTCGATGAGCTATAGTTGTCTGCTCAACTGACAGTAGTGACAAAGAATCGTCAGTGATGCGTTCAAATAAGAGAAATATCCTTGTACTTCACATTTTGTTAGGACGAACTATGTCATGATTTTTCTAGCGTCTTTGTGGAAACCATTCCGTGGTTGACCTGTATTATGAATGTATTTCACAAGGAGAGTCTTACTTTACTCCAGTGAGGGCCGCACAGTCTCGTCAACATATGGTTTCAGGGAAAGCTACGCTCGCTTTAATGCACACTTCTGCGCTGGATGTTTCATTATTCAAAAAATAACCTCTCTACAATTTGGTGAAGTGTCTTGATACCACCAAAATTTAAAAAGATTCATTCACACCCCACCCATCATTCAATTTGAAATGAAATCGATGTGATGTGTTATGTTGAAGAAAAAGATTTACGCAATACTTGTGAGTTTTATTATATTAATAGCCTGAAGGGAACGTGCATAAATCATTTAAAGGTACAATGAGGTTGGAGAAGAATCATGCAATAAAACGTAACTAATTCACAACTCAGAAGTTCTGATATTCCATTTGAGAATACCTAAACTAATTGACGAAACCAAGCAGTTTCGAACGAGCATTAGGTGAACTAAAAACATCTCATCCTTGGTGTGCTAACAGGAGCATTTCACGGATGCGTCAAGATTCCTGTATAGAGCTACACTCTACAGAGCATATTTCAAAGAAATCACGATCCTCGTGCCTACATCTTGGAACACAAACACTCGCTTTGAGCTCAGTCCCGCAACGAACGAGAGTTTTTTGGATGCCAAGATACGAATAGCAGACAGCAATTCAGCTCAACCAAACAACCCTTACGTCAGAAAGTACACGGGATGTGGATTAGAAGGAGAGTTTATGCATCTGACAGCAAAATATGTACTTGATGGTGAGACCCAGAAGCGTTATGGAGACGTAGGTAAGGTTTTGTATTGCGGGGGAAGTAGCGGTATAAGTAACCACGTGTATACCCCCCCCCCCCACACACTTCCCACTAACAAACACAATCTTACGCGCACACACACACACACACACACACACACACACACACACACACACACACACACACACACACACACACACACACACACACACACACACACATATATATATATATATATATATATATATATATATATATATATATATATATATGTATATATATAAATATATATATAAATATATGTATAAATATATGTATATATGTAGATATATAAATATATATTTATGCGTGTGTGTGTGTAAGATTGTGTTGCGAGTGTGTGTGTGTATGTGTATGTGTATGTGTGTGTGTGTGTGTGTGTGTGTGTGTGTGTGTGTGTGTGTGTGTGTGTGTGTGTGTGTGTGTGTGTGTGTGTGTGTGTGTATGAGTGTGTGTAACACCGGTCGTTAACTAGGTGTTCAAGCAGCATTGAGTTTTTAAAAGGGAATACCCCTGGAATGTAATCATAGAGGTCATATTTATCGACGTATCGCATGTGATATAAAATGCATCGATTGTGTTATCGTATGTGTTATACAGGGAAAACTATTGTGCATGAATGGGGCCATTTGCGGTATGGACTCTTTGACGAATACGACACTGGCAAATCTAGTGGGACTAAAGAGAATCCAGTCAAATGTGGGCTTAATTTGAAGGGAACAGTGAGTAGCCAAGAATACAACGAGGTTGATGTGTGCATGACTCACTGCTTGCTAGACCTAGCAATGCAAACCGATTCAAATGATAGCATGATTTGTTTTCAGTGTGATCAGTCCATTAGCAATACTGCTGCAGAAGAGACATGTACCTTCATGCCTGAAGAATATCAAGTCGTGACTGCTTCAATTATGTACAAGCAATCGCTTCAAAGCGTAAGTAAATGTGTAAGCAAGTGCTTGTTCTCGTTAAGATGTTAATGATTCATGCTACAGTTAGAAAAACGCTAATATTACTATGAATATTGACACATATAGATTCAATTGAAGCCTTTATGAAGGTCAATTATCAGAATATGGATGCCATTGGTTCGACAGGTCCAGGATTTTTGCGACAACCAAGGCATTTATGAAACAGAACATAATATGTATGCGAGGAACATGCAAAATACATTATGCCGTTACCAAAGCTGTTGGGAAGTAATGCGGTCGCATCGAGATTTTAAGGATGGTATGTGAAGCTGGCGGGATCTTGTCGGTAATCGATCTGTGTACATGCTCCAATGTAATCAGCTGAAAAGCTCATTTAATGCGCGCGTATATGTGGTAGTTACCACATTCCAATTTTGATGTCGAAACCTTATTCCATCATACTAAGAAGACATTTGATTTCTGAAACTGACGTTTGTTTGCAAATGGAAAGCAACTTATCCTTAATCGTATCTACCAGGTAACAATCCACCGAATGAAAAAACTCTGAATACAACACCAACGTTTAAACTTGTCCAAGCTGTCGTCGAAAGAATCGTGTTGGTGATTGACACGTCGGGATCGATGGGTAGTGTCCTTAGCCCATCTACTGTAAGCTGTATCATAATAATTGATCCATGCATGAGTTCTATATTGGTGGATTAATTGATCTAAACTGTGAATGTGTTTATGCACATATTCACTCAGTCGACATTGTTATGCACTGCTTACTATTTAACACAAATTAAAGCTTTGGTATGAAGCCATCTAGACTCATCGGGTTGTGGAAGAATCTAACGCTATAGATGACCATATGCTGCAGTTAACACGTCTCGATGCGATGGTCAACTACATTACAGACTTCATACAGAATTCGGTTCCGGACGGAACACACATGGGCATTGTGTCATTCGATACAAGTGCTAAAATTGACAATCATGTTGTTCATGTCGATGATGCGTCAAAGCAAAAACTTATATCGTCCTTGCCTAGTAAAGCACAAGGCGGCACATGCATCGGATGTGGACTGGAAAAAGGAATTGAAGTGGGTTCATTCGTGGTTTTGTATTGATAAATGAATCGTACATTTTGTTACAACTTCTAGCACTAAATCAAAATATTGTCATGAAAATCGAGCTTTTCAGGCGCTGAATCAAACTGGAAGCCCAACAGGGGGAATTCTTTTACTAATCAGTGATGGCGAGGAAAATGTTGAACCTTACATCAGCAGCCAGACAGCGGAGCTCACGGACAAATATATCAGAGTTTACACGCTACTATTCACCGACGGTGCAGGGAATAAATTGAGGGATCTAGCTAATGTCACTAAGGGAAGATCATACTACGTTTCAGGAGATCCGATGGATCTCAACGCCCAAAGATTTTTTGCAAGTGTGTTACAACAAGCACTGACAACATCGCATACAAGTGCCACTGCTGTTTCTGTGAGTGTTATTTTAAAGTGCACGCATTGAGGTTTGCATAATCTAGTGAAAAAGGTGTATCTCATGGAAGCCTGGACTTCTATACCAGACTAATTCGTGCATATACGCCTTCGTATATTACGGTGACATTTTAGCATTGGTACATGCAAACACAAGAGTAATTATCCGCTCAAATACTTTGGCCAAATATAGACGTCAAACATTTAGTGAGCAAAACAAGCTGGCTTCTCATTTCTAACTCGATCATTCCATCAACTGCTAACCAGCTATAGGCCTGGAAAAGACTTGTAACAATTACGTTCTGTTCCAGATTGAATGTTTTATCATACCGCCAAAATATAGTTCGTGCACGCCAATATATAGTTCGTGACATCTTTATTAAATTGTTGCTGTGTAAAGGTAAAACTGGCGGCGCTTGTGATACCAGCTTCAGGCAGCGCTAATACCACGTTTATCATTGATGATACCTTAGGAATCGATACACTGGTTACCACTCTCTATCAAACAAGTAGGCAAGAGTTCGACATGATGCTAATATCCCCGAATGGAACAGCCTACCACGCACCTTCCCGCAATATAGCATCAACGAGTACCATACAGATACATATCCCACACTTGGCGGAGGTAAACACTTCTATAACTTCATCGGATTTTCACTTCGGAATGCATGCAAGTTTCTATCCTACTGGTACTCTCGTCTTTTTTTCTACGATTCCCTTATATTTGTGTTCGTAATATTTGGTAGGACCTGATAGGACCCATTTTAATTACTTGTTTTTTTAAGTTTGTGTTTTACTTCAATAGACTGGAGAGTGGCAGATACTTTTGTACAACTCAACATCGCCTCAGATTGTACAATTACATGTCACGAGTCGGCAGAGAACGTCAAGTGGAGCAACCTTCTCTGTAAATGGTTACCTCAGTCAAAATCAAGTGAATGGCATGGGTAAGACTAGATGGTTAAGAGCCCTTAATGTATTACCAAAATACTTACAACACTATTTATATTAGTGGTATATATGTGCGCGTCCAGTTGTGGCAGACCCCACGGCCGACATGGCGTCGAGAACGCTTGTTGTGACAGGCGGAGTGTTCTTTGGCTACGCGCCTGTACTGGGCGCGACCGTCACCATGGTGGTCCAGAAGGGCGACATGGAATGGACCAGGCTGCTACATGATGACGGCGTAGGCGCTGATACATTACCTGGTGACGGATTCTATTCGGCGTATTTCCAAGAATTCGACGGGGACGGCAAGTATAGTGTGACCATTCTGGCGTCAGCAGAAGTCAACCAATCGTACTACCGAGTGACAGATTATGCGAGCGGTTCTGCACCCGTCGACCCTCAATATGCTGCAAGTAATAAATCCAAATGCAATACCGTTTCAACAATACGCATAAACGAGTGAATTTAATTAAAATTACTCAATTCACATCCCAGGTTTTCTCTATGAAGTTTCCATGGCTGTCTGACTTGCAGACGAGACAGCATACGACGTGTTTTTGAGTCCGTTTGAGCGCTTTATCTCCTCAGGATTCGTGACTCTGTACAACTATGACGCGATGAAGCGGGCTGGCGATGTGTTCCCCCCTTCACGTGTTATGGACCTCTCTATACAGATTATTAATGAGTCCACGGCTGCACTCACCTGGACAGCAGTAGGAGATGACCTCGAACAGGGAACAGGTAACTCAATCCCCTCAGTAAGATTTATTTTATACTTGATATTAAGATGTCCATAAAAGATGTTTAATGTTGTGTCTGATCCAGCGGCGCTGTATGACATGAGGTATTGCTTGTCCATACCTGAAGCATTGCAGTCCTTTGAATTTTGCATGCCAATCATCGGAGACAATATAACTTCCTATGTGGCGCCATCTTCGGCTAGCAGCTTGGAGAGGTATTTATGGCAGGTCCCGGATGAAGCCTTAAACAGGACGCTGGTGTTAGGACTACGTGTACAAGACGACGCCGGTCTCTGGTCCGACACATCGAATCTGATATCAGTTACCATGAGCATGGGACCGGAAGCTACCGACTCGACGGAAACGGTCGCAGATGTCACAACCAGTATCTCTGCTACCGAGAGCCACCAGGACACTGACTCGACGAAAACGGAAGCAGATGTCACAACCAGTATCTCTGCTACCGAGAGCCACCAGGACATTGACTCGACGGAAACGGAAGCAGATGTCACAACCAGTATTATTTCTGCTACCGAGGGCCACCAGGACACTGATTCGACGGAAACGGAAGCAGATGTCACAACCAGTATCTCTGCTACCGAGAACCACCAGGACACTGACTCGACGGAAACGGAAGCAGATGTCACAACCAGTATAATCTCTGCTACCGAGAGCCACCAGGACACTGACTCGACGGAAACGGAAGCAGATGTCACAACCAGTATCTCTGCTACGGAGAGCCACCAGGACACTGAACAGGAGAGGCAGAAGTTGATCATTATTGTAGTTCCCCTGGTGACAGCAGTCGTTTTCATACTTGTTGTGACGTTTTTTACTTGTCTAGCTTGCAGTAACAGAAGACCTGCCAAGCCGAGTAGCAAGGAGGAGAGGGCAGTAGAGGCTGGCAGACACGCTCAATCTGGCTCTGCCTTCGCTCTCTTCTAGGCTCCAAGCCATAAGGTGTGCATTGTCCCGTTTTGACCAGTCTACCGAGTATATTCAAGCACAACTGATTCTAATCGTTATTCACTTAGATATTTGATTGATGTTATCATAACGGAAACAGCTTCCAACGTAGCCATCATCCAAGACAAACGTCTTGTTTCTCACCTGCTTATGTGGATTCATGTTACCTATTGTACACTTTAACAGCGAGCTTATTCTGTCAGAGTTACTACATGAACGTCCAATCATTGTTTGCCTGCCTTGCTTTATTAGCAAATGAATTTGTCTACCTGATGGGTTCTCACAATCAGCGAATAAAATTTCGAGTGGCTTACTTGATGTCGCTGACGTCAATTAGTATATTTGCGAAGAATTGTACTGTGTTTAATACCATTCAAGAAATATCAAATGAGAAAGTCTGTCACTCACGTTCATAACTTACATTCAATGAAAAGCTATTGTTTATATATAGAATAGATGCTTGTTCAAATGGAATGTCATGCGTTCATTATTTTGCCTCTTCCACTTCGCTGTGCAACCAAAAGTAACGGTGAACGAGACTTTAACCCCATCATAAGGGTACCACATTGTAACAAACAACGAGTTTATTGGTGGCTCAGTATTTTCCATGAGTCCAACCTTTTTCTCGCTATTAAAGCATGGTAACAATTACCTGTAAAATATCAAACATAATACTAACATATATTGGAGGTCTTATCGTAATCTTAATACGGCATCGTTCAGGGATTACAATTTTACACATGTCAACTGCCATCATCGTCTACGTTAGGTTTATTTTAATTCCAATCAGTTAAGGTCTTAGGCTATTGTAACACAGTCCATGTCGGGCTTGCATTCACATCCAGTCCGAATAACACCGTTTTCTTGTAGTTATCATAAACTCTCTGTTACATGATCAACTTTCCTGGACTGGCTAATCCGTTATCAGGTATACCGCTGGTATCTTTGCTGAAAAAGAGCCATTTTTCTGTACCTTGGTGTCACTGGCACAACATCTTGTCTCCATACATTGTTGAATGTTATTCATGGAGACGAATGCCATTTTTATCGCTTAGAGCAACGTGAAGCTGCTTTTAAGACTCAGCAAAGAAAACTAGTTGCATATATCACAGATGCTACATTAACAGATCACAGCTCAGTAAAGGACTAGTATGAGCAGTCGTTATTGATGCGGTTGATTTCAATGCCAAACGGATACACAAATATATCCAATATTAACAAAGAATCACACTGCCTTTGCAAAGCTCTACATTGAGCATTATTGCTTAGTGTTAAGAAAAGATCATCGCCTTTGATTTCCGTTAAAATAAACCAGTGAAATATGGTGAGCAAGTTAACAAGATTAGGCCGACATGCACATGCGCGTCTTGCGAGGATCATAATGCTTGCGTAATGCATAGTGTACAAAAGACACTGCTGGGCGCAGAATGTGGTGTTGATATGAGTTCTTGAGGTAGAGCTCCACAACACCAAAGACAGCAGGCAGCACCATGACTATTCCGGGTTCGAGATCACATCCGTGATTAGAGGAAATATTGTTGTGTTATCATTGCCTGTGGACTTTGATCATAACTGAAAATGCATTGCGCAATACATTGGCTTAGCGTTGGTGTCAATCATGCTTTGGTATTACAATGGCGGTTTTAGGCGAAGCATCACCAATGAGAAACCGCATACTATTTGCACTATTCTGGAGTCTACCCATAATATCCCTTAAATTCGTCAACGAATGAATACGATAGTGTGTGTTATATCTGATTCTCATCCCAAGTAGTGACATTATATAATTAGGCTTTTGACACACTGGATAACTTAAAACAAATCGCTGCTCTTTGCATCAGACATCCTACTGACAAATTAATTCCAGGAACAGCGATCCATAACAAGGGCTAGATATCAGGTACTTAAGTTCTGCCCCGGTGGCCAATTAATTATGAGTATATTACACGGCTAACTCCGTATTCAATCTCTATATAGCTACAAGCAAAGCAGTCCGAGTAAGTCGGCGTCGTAACATCGCAAAAAATGCGGTCTACACCTTTAAAATCAGACGGTTGATCTTGTGAGAGAGTTCGAGCTCTGATCTCTGAACAATGCTCACATATACGCCTGGCTGCTCCTGTATTCCGTCTTTGCAGGCGTTTACCCCATTGTGAAGACTCTAATGATACGATTTTATGATTCTGGATAGGTTTGTTAATTGATTTGCAATAATCTATATCGATGACCACCCTATAATTTATAATGATGGGTGGCCTGGGCAAAAAGAGAGTTAGGTACTTAGGTGTCCTGCCAGAGGCCATCAACAATCGGTTACATATTATGTAGAGTTAAAACATGACTTGAAACCTTTGTCTGTACAAAAAACAGCTGTTTTTTACGAGCTGCTAAAACTGGCCCCATGGGGCCACAGCGTTATTGGAAAAGCTATTTCTTCTTAATTCGGTCCTAGCCGTGGGGTTTTATCAAGGTATACGAATCTCCCCGGAGCCTTGAGTTCTCAGCACTGCGAAATCGATAAGGAAAATCATCATTAATATTGCCCTTATCCACTGAAAATGCTGTATGATTGTACGAGGTCCACACAGAGAATCCGTTTTAATAGTGTTGTCAATCCTTACCAGCGAAATCTTCGTTCGTAACCTAACTCAGATATAGCGGCTATGCTAAGTAGCACACCTTTGACATATCTATGTCACGTTGAAGAAACGGTGACCAGGTCTGAATCGATATTCTAAATTGGGCCTCTCAAGTGCCGAACAAAGTTTGATAAAAAGTCACAAAGAGCGGCTAGTGGACGCCCGTCTGATCATCTCGGTAATGCTGTTGGCCTTTACTGCTGCTGCGCTGTATTGTTTGCTGGATTTAAGTGACCACAAACTCAACAGCACTGCCTCGATCATTTATGTAGATTAAGAAAAGAACGGGTCCCAATTCAATGCCGCATGTCACCACTCTCTGCCTTCTATTACTGAAAGTGCAAATACATAACATCTGCAGTGTCCAAAGAGTCTACCATTTTAGTAACGTCCTCTAGAAATTACAATAGATTGGCAAGGCGAGACCGCTTGCACAAAAACTACGCCGAGGTTTATTTATGTAAGTTATGGTTAAGTAGATGTTCTATTAGGTTTGTTTCTAACCGGATAGGCGGCAAACAGGTTACCCGATATTGTCGCTGAATGCATTATTACGCAGCTGATTTGCAATGTGGATTCCTGCTTAGATATCAATGGAACAAAGAAATTCACTATGCTCTGATGCATTGTCACGACAAAAAAAGTTTTTCTTCCTTGCTCGTTGCGTCAGTCCGCGAGTATTACCCGTAGGCTCACATAGTGGAAGATCGCAATCTCTCAAAAGAACCAACCGCATACGAACAAGCGTGCGTTGGTGGCATCCGCATCATAACTTATACAATGGAGGTGTGAAACCAATCAACAGGTCGCGGCTGCCGCTGGCAAAAATCATAGCGAAGAGGTACAAATGGCTTGTATGGCGAACATTGGGTTCAAGAAGTAAAAAACAGCATGGCCCATGCGCGAACCCGGGGGCTGATACACAATCTTGTATGGTTTACCATCTCTCTCTCTCTCTCTCTCTCTCTCTCTCTCTCTCTCTATGTGTACAAGCAACACATCTGGCCCATTCTGTTGTTTTTCGTGTATTAATATATATGTTTTCTCTACAATGTCTTCTCTGTACCTCCCGCGAAAGGCGTGGTGGAAAATCATTTGATACAGCTCGCGGAACTGGCGGAGAAAATCGACAAGGTGCACTACGGTGGTACCTCGGATGGTTTCCAGAACATCGCAGTCTTCCTGGTATAGAAACAATTTGGGTGTGCAATTGTAGATCTGGTTGTGGAAGTCTTGGTCAACCTTTTTCGACCTCGCTTCACTTGATTTTGGAAAAGGTTTTTGTGCCTATGCAGTAGGTCCTTTAGGCTTCTCTTTCGCCAGCCCGGATGCCTTCCACTAGGTTATCGGGGATCTCCCGGATGTGTACAAAGTTGTTTTTTTGTGGGGTGTACTTATCTTCTTCAGTTCGGATGCTAGAGTATCTGTGGGCCCCTATCTGGCATTGACTCTTGGCATGGTATTTCTATGATGGTCCCATTTGCTCAAAACGTTGCTCTCACAGTACAAGTTGGGACCATGTAGATAATACAGCCTTGTTGTGTTTTGGGCGACCTTTGTAGGCCTTGGTGGCTCTGCCTATGTGTACAAGCCTGGATCTTTTTATATCTATGTGTACAAGACTGTTTCCTGCCGCTGGTGGCTCTATTTCTTATCTATGGAAAAAAAGTAGCGCATTCGCGATGTGCTGTAGTTGTCTCTGCTATGTGTACAAGGCTGGATTTTATTCTATCTTTGTGTACAAGTATGTATCCCAGGTATGTATTTGTCGGCTGGCGCTGGGAATTTCCTTGTTGGCTAGCTGATGCTGCATATATGCATGTGGCTGGCGATGGTGCTGCATATATGCATATGTGCATTTCAATATGCGTAGTGTACACGATTTGTAATTTGCCGACGTGAAATGGTCAGATCTTATTGCTTCCGAACTCAAGAATCTGGGAAAGTCGGTTTGATTCGGTCGTGAGTGGGCCGGCTCAGATGGTTTGAGCGGTTGCGCTAGAGTCTGAATGGTAATTGACAAAATTATAGGGGTCAATGGAAGTTGTGAATAGTGAATAGATTTGTATGCGTAGCAATATAGATATATATTTCCATATCCATACTTATTAGTTAGATACATGGTGATGCCTATGTTACGTCATCGCAACATGCATCGTCTTGAATCGGAGGTAAGAGCACCTTGACTCTACCATCAAGTGTTCACGTGCGAGCGTGAATGCCCGTAATCGATTGACCGGTCGTGATTGGCTGATGTTGCAATCCGCTGAGGAGGGCATGTCCTAAAATGAAAGTGGCCCCTCCACCTTCTTGTGCAAAAAGCTGGGGACAAGTACAATGCAAAAATTGATACATTGGCAAAAGAAGTTCCCTTCTATATCTATTCCTGTTTTATTAACCAGCGGCAGGCTGGTTAGATATTAGTTTAACCGATACCTGACCTTGGTGCCGGCCCAGTCGTCTTAGAAATATCTCGACTTAAGTATAAGTTAAAGCAAGAATTTGCATTATCCCCTAGACCTGTTTCGGTATCTATAATTATATTATTTTTGTTAAAATATGTACTACAGTAACACATCAATAGTACTATATAACAGCAGTAGAAGGATTGATTGCAAATGCAGGTAAAACATTTATTACACCACCGCATGGATGCAATCGTTGCATCTGTGCACAATTCATTTAAAACATTTTACTCTGGAGATGCGTTTCTGCCTACACATCTGAAAGAGAACGAGCGTCTTTAAGAAAAAATAAGAATCTTGTTCTAGCTGAGTGGCATTTCTGCTGTTTGGTCATAATTGTTTTGTTCTAATCTTCAAATAGGGAATGTCTCATCCTCCAATGAGCACGACTTATTTCTTTCCTGAAACAATAAATGTGCGCTCATATTAAGATAAGATAAGATAAGATAGAGATAAGTTTATAGTCTTCAGCCAACTGCATCGTCGCATCAATAAAGTTTATACACGTGAAGACAAATGGGAGTTGAATACCAGAATGGATTATATACACCCTTCATCATTTACATCCGAGATTTACTTAAGTAATGCGCAGAGCAGAAATATATTCATAATAATGTGCATTTGAGATATTATCAACAAATGTGAGAACAATGTAATATTTCTGATCAACCAAGTAAATTTAATAACCTTTTTTCAAATAACGGCATAATTCAGTGATTCCAAATGAATGGCCTTCTGAAGCTAATATTTCTTTTTTTCCGTCCTACAAAATGGTAAATTACACATTTCATATTGTCTTATATTACTCATAATAGATTTGAAAAGTTGGCAAAAACTGTAGGTAATAATTCATGTTTATGCTTATACATAAATATTCCAATTATAAAAACATTTATGTTACATATATGTAAATTGTAACATTGACAAAAGACGGGTACGATATAAGCTAAACGATGTGCATTACAGAAATTCCCTTCTGATTTACATAAAATCTCATTAAATGTTGATTTGCAGCTGATCCCCATATTATATTACAATAAGGCAAATAGGGATAAATATCTCTCATTTTTTTAACATTTGTTAAATTTAACAACTTGAGCCCTATTTTCTAAGTAATTTTCAAACCATTGAAGTGGAGTACCTCGTATTCCATAAAAGTTAAGTTTAGGCAATAAGATTTGATGATTCACAGTATTGAACGCTTTTGCAAAATCTAAGTACAGATTAATAGATGTTTTTATAGCACATGTAATCCAGGGTTTAGCTGACTTTTGCCTTGCATGTACTCTATTGACGGGTAAAGCAAAGCAGTACAAGTCATTCGATAAGCTAGTGGTCAATGACATTAGATAGATATATATAGAGACATTATATATAGGATATATATATATATAGATAGAGAGAGATAGAGAGAGATAGAGAGAGAGAGAGAGAGAGAGGGGAGGAGAGGGAGAGAATATTTGTAAAGACATAGAGAGAGAGAGATATAGAGAGAGATCTAGAGAGAGAGAGACAGATGATAGAGGGAGAGACAGAGCGAGAGAGAGAGAGAGAAAGAGGGCGAGAGGAGAGAGAGCGAGCTCGCGAGAGAGAGAGAGAGAGATAGAGAGAGATACATAGATATAGAGAGAGAGAGGAAGATAGAGAGAGAGAGATAGAGATAGAGAGATATATAGATAAGAGATAGATGTATATATATACATATATATATACATATATATAGATATCTATATATACATATATATATATATATATATATATATATATATATATATGTATATATATATATATATATACATATATATATATATACACACATTCATACTTTACGAACCTCATGCGAAGAGCCAGTGTTGAAGGAATGTACTCCGAAACACACGAACTTGCATGTGTTGTGCTACATGATCCACCCTAATGTCATTATTGTTTAAGACCTTCACATCGCCACTTGGCAATCTGATGAATGAATATGGTCTGCAATACCACCAATTGGCCGATGATACTCAGATCTGTCTAACTCCTAATCCTGTGCGGATTGTGCACAGTTCCAACGAGAAAAATGCATGCTACAGATTATATCATGGATGGCGAGTTACCTACATACGACTCCGCAAGAAACCTCGGCATTCGGATGGATACTCTTTCATCAGATTAGAAGATAAGGCAGCATAAGTAAGTACCTGAAACAATCCACAACTAAAATCCTTATGAGAGTATGTTTTCAGGTATGTACAATGTTTTGTTATAAGAATGCTGTGTTTATGTCAAGGAATTAGCATAAGTGGTATAGGGCGTATTCACAGGTGTAAGGGTGTTCACTCGATAGAAAGAGCATTGCTCTTGTTGTAGAGTTTACTCCTTGAGCAGTCGACAGTTATATCGTCAAAGCTCGGGAGAGTTAAATATTACTTTTTAATCCAAGCTTGCTGCGTAGTTCGTCCAAAACATAACTCGGTTCTGCAGAATAACGAAATCACTGTAGACCCGAGTAATGCGTACATCTTCGTCAAAGGCAGCGTCCTTACGTTGTGCTATTCAGTAATGACAAACTATCCCACAAATACAGGTCCGTCATGATATTTGAAACTGACAGAGACACCTGCTATGCGAGCGCTGGATCAGGGAAGTACCCGCAGGAAAAAAGCAATCGCGTATTTCGGTGATGAGGGCTTTTGTGCGGCCTTCGGGAGCTTTCCGAGGCAATTGCCTATCATCCAGTACATGCCGGTGTGATTGGTAGGATTGTGTGATCTTGTAAGTATGGAAAAAAAAACGACTGCATACTGCCGTCTAGCACAAACGGCAACTGCAGAAGGTGATTCACAGCGAATTTATCAGCCGACAATACATCAATCTTCATTTAATTGGCCTATGCAATAATTTCGCTTAACAATAGTAACTCCAACTTTCCAACTACACCAATAAGTCTGTGGAAAGTTACTATTGATAGTATTTTCGTTCCATGAAAGTTTGGTTCATGTAGGTTACAAAGATTGAATGTAATCTGTCGAAAACAAGTCTGTAGTGGTCGACCCCAAAATGCCGTTGATATACATTGAAATTAATCCAATAAATAACTATATTAATCATACCCCTGGAGCCCAACAATGGTTCATGATATGAACAGTGTGCTTGACAATCCCTAGCCATTTGGTCCATGCTTTCCCATTGCTCGCATGAATAACAGCACGCGTGTACTGACAGTGTGTATACAGACTGCATTAACGACCTCACCTCCCTGATACTTTGTCAACACGTTACACCACATAGCATGGTAGTTTTAGTGCATATGATAGTGCTTGTTGTCAATACAGTCTATAGCAAGGTATGGTGTTTTATCGAAATGCTTGCGAAACCGTTTTGACTCTCTGCATCATTAAAGTTCATTCATCTTATTAATTTGTTGTAAGCGGTAACCATCAATGCCGATAATCTAGACGATGTATGTGTTCATTTGACCAATATATTACCATTTCTTATGAATGAATAATGTTTGATTATCTTATTAAATGCTTAGTCAAGCATAACCAGCGTTTAGCCACATGCAATAACCAGAGACACAACCCAAGCTGAGACACTTGCTACCAAAACCCTGTTCCGCAGCTGAGTTGGCCGCTAATCATGTATGCAGCAGATTTCCCTGTATTAATCTTCATTGACAAAACGACCGAGTTAAAGCCGCCCACTACGTACAGCACTAAGTAAATAATTCACAGTGTGTGTTAAAATGGAAAAAGGCAATTTTACTCCATAAGAACGATTCCCATGGAATAATCCATGCGCTGGCTCGACCTTGAGGGCACCCACTCGAGCAGCGGCCTGCAGTCATTAACTATTTGTCAGGCAACTCCCTTTAGGTGGCGCCACATTCACGGCCCACCTGGCTATGTGTCTTTTTACTATTTTGGAGATGTCTAACGTGGTTTACTGGTTTTACGAGTTATACTAACATCTATGACTTCTGAAATTCAACTAACTCGAAAGGCGGACTCCGTTAAAATATCTGAACAAATCATCCCTCGGTGGGCAGATCATTTTTGATATATCCCTCGTATGTGCAAGACGCATATATTGCAGATTATTATGGTGATTTCCACTACAGTTACAAGTGTTAATGAGTGTGAAGTACCGCATGGTGGGCCTGTTATGTCGGGATGGAATTCATCATTAGAACGTGCGATGTGACAGTTCATTAGGAATTACGGACGTTGATACAGACTCGATTATCCGAACTCTTATACCACGTGAAACATGCTGCCCTGTCATTTCAGCTTTAATTGAAGGTATGCAAGGCTTTGAAAACATGACTACACCAGCCATAGACATGTAGATGGCACATCATTTTCCATATCCGTTAATTTAAGGCCCTCACTGTCACCATTTTAACTCATAACAGAGCCCTTGTGCTTCATTGGCTTAGCTACGAAACTGAGTTGTACTGAAACACGGATGATCGATACCACGCCATTAATGCTACAAATAAACCAATTTGATGCAATATCACAGCATGGATGTCACGTCGAAGGATATTCATACAAAATGTATGTTGAATACGGTTCCGGTGTCAGGCAGGCTTTTTATCAGACGAAGCTTGAAGTAGTGATCACTCTAAAACACATGTTCACTCCGAATGCTCTTAACTTGAACGCGAAATGCAAAAAAAGTAACTTGACAATGTCAAAGAAGTTAAGAATAATGGTACTCGGTTCTAAACATCATTGTCTGATCGCGGCTTGTTCTTTGCACAATATATTAGTGACGCATTTACGAATGTACAACTGAATAAAACGTTACTGTTGTAAATCATAAACATAGTTGAATTTACGACTCAACTGTGTGTGGGTGGCGAGCGGAGATGTCAAACGTGTTGATGAACAAAATCAAGCTGACGACACGCATAATGCGAATATATTGTTTTTGAAATGCAACTACGGTAGAAGCCTGACACCATCCGATTTTGTCCAGTTTATTCATTATGCTCTATAGACCTGTTCGCGTAAATAATTGATTAGGCAGAACATGGTAATGCGGAGTAGTTTTCTGTGTGGGTATTCTATTGTGTAGGGAGGTCATACAATTGCCAAGTCAACAAATATTAGGTTCGTTGCAACGTGTTTCATTAGATCTATTTTATTTGTAATCAATGTAGGCAATTGATTTCATTGACCATAAATGAAAATTAACAAATACAATTTCTATGCTTCGATGCCAAATACGGCATTTCGATCATGCAATCCTTTGCGTGTATATTATGGTAATGAGGGTATATTAGTCTGGACCAAATACACTTATATATTGATTGCTCAATGAGCTTCAACACGAAGCTCATATCATACAGTTGCTATAATACTTGTGAATTGGACTGGTTCACCAAACGTATTGCAGCTCTTTAGTTTTGAAATATCTGAAAACCTCCAAACATATGGTATGTAAATTGGCAATTCTGTGTGCACCGTGGTAAGGACTATATCCTTTATTATTATCTAGCAATACGATGGTGTCAAAACAAACTTGCAGGTCAATGTAAATCACTGGCTATTTCACCGGCCAACTTGACGGCTCTAAATTACTAACTTACTGCTGCACAGGTGCTATATTCATTACTCGGGTGGACAATGCAACACTCTCTGATAAGCCGTAGCGTGGGCAGCAGTGGTTATGACATGTAACTGTGCGTGGAGGCTAAGCTCAGTATCTATTGCGGCTCGATACAGTCGACCATATCTTACAATCATATCCGAGATGGAACGTCTGCCTCGATAGTTGTGTAACATAACACCACATGAAGGTTGTGGAATCGATATCATTTATGGTACCGTTTTCAAATATCTTGACATGAATTATAATATCGCTTGTTTTCTGTTCCTGTGGTAACAAAACATGCAGATATATGGGATAATGCCGGATGTATTCATAATTTTGTTTTTAAATATAACTAAGTGTCTGTTTACTAGTTACAGTATAATATTCCATATCAGTACGCTTCACAAGCTTTCATTACGACTGTCCTGGTGAGTCATTAATTTGAACTGGTAGTGTACTTTGTTGTTTCGGCAAATGCTTATGAATCTCATTTTGTAAATATGCTGATGATACGACAACGAATCACATTTCGTTCACATAATAGCCCTCGATTTCGTCCGTGACCTACTATGAATTAGCATTTCGTTATTTGGCCGGTCATCTAGAAGTGCATAGTATTATGTGTAAGACTCGCGTGTGAGATTGATGACTTCAACTTCCTATGACGTCACAAGAGCAGGCTGATCAATCTAGTGTATTTTTTCTCTGAGCCCCAGGCGTAAATAAGTAATTTAGACCAGATTAAAGACGCGTGTGGGAAACGATGTAAGTTAAATGATTTTCTTATCGTTCTGCGCTACGCTTTATTAATAACTAGTTATCTACAAAGTTTGTACCACGACTGATTACCAAGAGAGGGCAAGCACGTAGTACATAATCATTGGCGGGGTAAGGTCTGTATCGTTACCTCCTTGTTAATCCTCTTAAAAGTAAAGCGCTACAGGAATTCGTTTATCAAAACGTATGGCTTGCCGCATCTTATGCTAGGTGTACCTTCAAAGCTTTCTCAAAGCCTTTGGTAAAGTTTTCCTCAAAATTGAGTGCCTGTTGGACAAATGGGTTCCCTAACACGGCATGTTAGGCTTCGATTAGTTTCGGCTGTAAACAGCTCCTTGATTCGCTTCTGTCGGGTGCTGCAATCTATGTTTTCGAATCCTGAAAAACCAGTTAAAACACTGCTTGTCCTGTAGCAATTATAGTACTTGAAGTGTTCAACCACGTTATACACAAGCTAGTTCCGATAGTTTACTGAATCAATGATGGTTTGACTGCTATAGGTGGGTGAAAACAACATCTCTGGCAGTCTTGACAAGGCTGCTCCACCCACAGGGGCTAGATTACTGCGGAAGACTAGTAACTTAGATAAAACCTCGGTGATCACAACAATGCATACCGAGTTCGATTCAAGCTTGTTCAAATATATCTAAATCATTTATCTCTGTTTAACATATTCAATTAAGGTTAGAATAAGGATTTCATTGAAAAATTTTTTTTATGACTCTTCTACCAAGCCCTCCAGCAGCCGCCCCAACCGTTACAATTTTAACATTAGAAAAAATAGCTTTTATTGATTTGCATAAATGTAATGTCTTAGGCTGTTTAGCATAACAAAATTTCTTGCACAAATTCACTTTGTTTTAAGCAATACGCCTTCATGAGCTGACGCGTTCTGTTCATTTACGTCAATGCACAGCAACTAGGCTATGTGTCAGCAGCGATCTTTTGACAAAAAATCCGATATGATGTTGTGTATTTGCTAGACGTGAAATATTGGTTGGTGGACAGAGGTCAGAATTCAAACAGCGTCTCGCCCACCATAATAAAGAGAACTACTCATGTTTTCCAAGTACAAGATGAAACATGATCCATACCTAATACGTTCAGTATATCAAGCTCTATGATGAAATATTATGTCCTTGAAGTAAATTATATTCATTTACTTGCTGATTCATATTGCGTGGAATGAATCCTCTGTTTTAAATATTTAAGCTCGGCATTGAAAGGAAACAAAGCGAAGTAGAGCAAAAAGCAGAATACAGCAAGAAAATATCGTTGATGATGTCGGACCAACAATGATCTAATTGGAGTGCTGCCTGGTAACCACCCTCATGAAAACACACTCAGGTGCTGGAGTGATGTAGGATATGCGTAAAAAAGTCCTGTTTATCTACTCGTATAGCAGAAGGCAGTGCTTTATGCTAATGGTCTCCACGTCACTCGTTTGTTATATAGGCAACTGTAGTTAATTAGCATCATGCTCATACACCCACCATAGCACACAGTAGCCTCTTTATTTGATAGGTAGAGGAGGCAAAATAAGTTGCGTAAGATGTCAGTGGGACATGATGAAAGTACTATCTCTGTTATGAATTAGTCACTGCCGTATGTGTCATTTCATTGAAAAACTCTATTAGTTTTTTTTTTATCTGCAAAATATTGCATAGAAAACAAGATAGCTAGGTGCCATTTGATATCATATGTACTTGCATACGAAGAGTATTCCCCGAGCTCATGGGTATCTTGAACATCTGCATCCAAGTTGTTTTGGACTCCAACAACACGGAATCAATATAGATAAGGAATTCTGACGCCTAGCATTTTGACCTCAAAATTGTTTGTGGTTACCGAAAAATTCCCTCTCTCCTGGGTTTCCTGCCATGCTGCCTCACGAATTGCATCCGCACAATGGGGAAGACAAGAAATAATGTAAAGGAATGAGGATAGATGCTAGTGCCACTACAAGCCGGTAGTGATTTTCATTATAACCTCAAGTAGCCCCCCATCCCACTAATTTATATAACGCAGCCAAAGGCAACATCATAAGCAGATAGGAAGAGCATAGAACGTAGATACAATAATATTTCACTTTAAAATGAAAACTGGCAAATACCTTGATTCACACGAGGCCTATACTGCCACGTTTTTACATACGCTTGTTATAGACGCCTTTCTTATGGATAACATGGCTTAGAAGTAGCGCTCGTGGTGGTAGAAAGAAAAAACAATACATGTATAGTTTCGAAACAGGGGAGGGATTGTGCAAATGTGTCGAGTGCGTCAGAATGAGAGCAAGGAGTGTAAATCTGCTGTAAATCCGGCGCTCATCACTAAACTCTCACAACCATTCAAAAAGTAAGACACCTGAGAATGGAAATGCTCAGCATCGAAGACATGCAGTTGCCGGAATACAAATGTGAGCTTAGACGCAAAACACTTTAAGTCCAATATGCATTGCAACATTGCATTAATCCCTGCAGTTTACAGCATATGGTTGCTAATTTATGATATGTCTATTGAACTCTGCATTGTTCACAGTGCACTTCTAACTCAACGATGTGCTAACGTCCCATATCTGTCCCTGTGTTCGATGCCGCCTAGCTTTACAACGATTCAAGGTGCGAATAGTAACGCTGCCTTGGCGTGCAGCAGTGCGCAAAATATAGGTCTTGCGGATCGCTCAAATAATTCCCGGCAGATAAGGTGATTGGTTCTAAAGTCATTACGCTTATCCAGTGGAGCTAACTACATTGTGTGGGGATAGCGGTTTTTCTTTAAACCCTGGGACATTAACTTGCCATAAAGACAACATTCTTGCACCAAAAGTGACGCATAGGGTAATTGGATGCCAGCGAACCAATAAAAGCGTGTCCAACTAGCGTTCTTGGTGTTACCATGTTTCAGCTACAAAGATTGTGAATGCTTGTTTTGGTTATTCAACTTAAAATGTACAGTTTAGTTTACCATCTACTGCTGTTTATCTGCGCAACGGGTGGCAGCATATTGAATGAAAGCTGGATGAGTTCGATGTTTCCTGTTGCTGTTTCGTGTGGTTGAAATCATATCTGGTGTAATGTGTGGATTTAAGACAGCAAATACCGGTTATATTTTGTAGGGAATATTGCCATCTAACCTGCAATCCAGCCTACCGAAAAATCAACCAAACAAACTTCCCCAATTACACACCAACCACATCATGATGAAGTGTTACGTCATTGCCAGTAAAATAGCCAATTGATTCGTGTGCTTTAAGAACTAACATTCCGTTATTTGGTGTTTATACAGCCTCGCGCTGTTTGAACATAATCAAACCGAATTCATCTTACAAGCTTCTTGTGCGATATATGAAAGGCTGTTAGAGGGAATATATTTAGATGATTGAGAACGCCCATTTACGGTTCTCACATAGCATTCACAAAAAGTTGTTTGTTAAAACTTAACATGACCGGGTTGTGACAGCCTGTCATTCTAAATTCCATTTAATGTATGCAAAATCGCCACCATATCATGGACTCTCTCCTTCTCTCTCTCTCTCTCTCTGTCTCTCTCTCTCATTCTTTATCTCTCTTCTACCACAACCTAACGATAAATGCTCTTTAAGTAAAATGGCAGTCGTTTGGAGTATTGATCCAACCTGCAAGTTGTAGTGAAAGTTATTACACTAGTCTTACGCAGTGTCTTAAAACTAAGGGCATCTTACTGCACAGCCGCGGAGCGAAAACGCTTAAGGTCCCAGAGAGGGCTGGTAATGTTCAGCAGCTGGTATATGCAGTCAGGATACAGACCATGAACGGCCCTGTAGACTAGGAAGAGCAACTTACAGCCTTTTTAATGCATGGCCAATTTTGCGCAGCTGTAAACCTGCTGACTTGGTCATGATGTTGACCTGAGGTTTCGTTGAGAGGTACTAATCAAGCATGGCCCTTGAACTTCTCATAAATCTGGACTTGGGACTGTGCAACTGAAAGGGATGACAAGGATGGCAAACGGTAATATATTGATGACGAAGAAGGGATCTTTGTGGAATACCGTGTTCAGGATTGATTTTGCGAGATGTGGCAAAATGGATCTTAATGTGCCGGGTTCTGTTCGACAAGTTAGACTAAAACCACTCAAGGGCTTGACCATAGATATCAAAGGACTATATTCATCTGTTAAGGAGTGGAGCGTGGTTAAATGGGCGATTTGCAGGCGGATTGCAGTGGGTCATGGAGACAGTGTTTATCTTTATCATAGTGGAGACTCAAGCACCTTTGAATGATCAGGGAGATTGCTGGATGAATATGTACTATTTCTTGTAGCCAGTGATGAATTGATGGCTCTCATCATCAGTGTTTGTAATTCAACTGCAAGTTGTTTGGGTGTCCAGGTAGGGATAGGGTCGGGATAGCAACCCTCTGTTGGAGAATTCATCAAAACTTACCTACTTTGTCCATAGAGAGTAGAGAGGATTTGCAGGTGGGGAAGAAAAGTAGAGGGCTGGAAGGGGCAGCCATAAGTACAGTCCTGAGTTTTGATACTTACGTAAAACATACATACCACCGTTTGGCAAAGTCTTTTGTATGTGTTGGGAGCTTATATTCACATTTAATGGCAAAACTTCCATTGACGACATGGTTTATGACCTTTCTGTCTGACCCTGTCTCAGCGATCTTGATGTAGTTGTACGTGGTCTTTGCAGCATCAAGCATATCAGTGTGATCATTCAATGAATTGTCAGGAATTTTAAGCCACTCATAGAATAGCAGCTAAATCAATATGCTATAATGAAATGAAATGGGCTGTCAGGATGTGTCAGCAATTCAAAGAACAAAACGCTCATCATATAATGCATCAATATTTTACAATACAATTAAGGTCAAACAGTGAAATGTTATTGATATGGTGAATTATAAACGATAACGAAAATAAGAACAGAGTCAGCTAACAGCTTAAATGCTGGGGGATAATCCTTTTATTTTATCGCATCATCAGTCAATGCTATAATGATGATAAAGTAATATCACTTAACATTACAGAAAAACATCAGTCAATGTTACAAACGTCAGAACTGAAGCATCAAACAACGAGTACGCCTATGGCAAACGCTACGCTCCGAATTGCGAATAAGTCTATTCCGAATACAGTAACAATTGCAGATAATAAACCCGACTTTTCAGTCTGGGTCGTTTCCGGCAGTCATTAATATAAATGTAAAAGTGTACCCAAAACGTATATACAACTTAGTGACTGTCGCTATCTATATGACTTAAGGTCCGATTAAAGACTAGGAACCTCCATAATATTTCAGTAACCATTTATTTCGCTCTGACGACGTACTGGATGTACGCCGCTTAGATCCATTGCGCGATAACCATACGAACATACCATATATATATATATATATATATATATATATATATATATATATATATATATATATATATATATATATATATATATATATATATATATATATATTTTGACTGATTTACATCATTCACTAATAACTTTCTACCATATCAACGTACACTGTTTCTTATAAGGATGGAGTCCTATATCTTTCCAGCATTTCCGGTAATTTTATATTCAATTTAGAATGTTGTTCGTTTAAGGATTTGCTACGTCTCCTGATTACCTTTATTGACTCAAAAATCTTCCACCTATTAAATACAAAGCCTTAAACAATTTGCCACTTTGTGTTCAGTGCTCCCCAAACAACTAATCTGCGGCTACTTTGCATTATCTATCCCGTTCATTGCAGTCGCATCCAACATGCAAAATATAGAAGCACCTTCACATACATTATTAGGGTTATTTATCCTTCATGCAGTGTGAAGATATGTTTATCTGAAGATATCAAGACCTTTTTAATCTTATGCTGCAGTATAATGACTGGTCTGATCACAAAAATGTCATCGTTTGAATCAGCCTTTTCGTTAAGCATATTCTGCCATAGCTTCGGCACATGCGTTAGGGTATGCCTGAGTGAAGATGTGTGTGCGAAACGTCGTGACTGATTGCTCCACTACTAATGAATTTCCAAGATGTTATCACAATGACCGATTAGAATGAAGAAACATGCTCGTTGTTAATAATCACATGCGGGATTACTCAACTGAGAGTTTCTTGTAAATTGGTTTCTTTGGAAAGCGATAGCGGGTGTTTTTCTCAGCAGGGTATTGCCCTCCAAACACAATAGACTGTTTTATTAGGTATATCCGTTGCACTTTTAGCACCTTGCCAGAACTATTCAGTACTTTGTATGATAATTGAACGCAGGATGTTTTCCCTCACCTAGTGGGTCTATTGAGCATATGTGACATAGTTATTGTGGGATGCAGTTACCTTCTTCACAGTATTCCAGCATGAAACATCTTGTCGCGTACCCATATTGACCCATGCTGTGCTCAACCACGTTTTAAACAAGCCAGGCTCGCTCATGTTATGTCGGTTGAATTAATAATGCTTAGAGCGCTCGGCACACTACATTACATTCTAGGCAAGACTTACTTAATGCTGCAAGAAGTCTGTGGTTCGTTTAACCTCCACGAGGACAGCAATTCATAGGACTGCAATAATGAGTCACATGTTTGGTCATTATTCTGTTCCTTTAATTGACACAATGATTTTTCCACCCTGGTTTTTTTGTGGGGTTTCCATGGTAACGTGCTAACCAATGCTTGAATCAATGACGCAAAATAGATTGGGGTGTTGAGGTAAAAAAATCATATAGCGCCCTTGATAATGCAGAACTTGAGTAAAGAAGCAACATTGCCTGGCCATTGGGTCTTCCGCAAGCCATAGCAAGCAGTAACATGTAAACGGGTTTTTGTGTTATGAAAGGCCCTATAAGGAAACAATTGCTACTGATATTAATCACATGTAATTCGTTTATATTCATCGCATGGACAAATAAGTTTTCTTCTTCGGTAATTAAGAGCAATTAAGAGAAATTGAAATTTGTCATATCGTTCCAGCGGCTTCCAGGAATGAAATATACTGCCTAATGTTATTCACTTATGATACGGTTAAATACCCCACTACAAGACATGAGTAGTGCCAACTTTCGGCTAACGTATGCAATACATAGTTTGCCGTAATGACGATGAGTCCATAGGGACCAATGACATGTTCACTTATCTCGTGAAGAATACATCGTTTGCCGTAATTTGGTCCAAGACATGCTCATTTACCAGCCCAACGTCTTACCCCGGTCAATTACAGATTGTAAATTGCAGTTTTGCAAACATCTTCGTGCCACTGATACTTTAAGTACGATCTGTTGCTATTAGGCTTCATCCGACCTTAAAAACTCATATCAATCGTTCGTTTGTGTGCAGCAGTGCTGAAAAGATCTTTTTTTTGTGGATCACTCAAGGAACCCACGACAGATAAAGTGATTGGTACTAAAGCTATCATGCTGATCCAGTGGAGCCAGTTACATCATGTGGAGGTTTTGTACACGCTCCAGCACATTAACGTGCCATAAATACACCATTTTTGAAAACTACCTAACTTTAACAGTGTGTCTTATTAGCGTACTTTATGTTGCCTTCCATATCAACGCCATTCTGAACAGGTTGCAACGACGATGAGTTACTATGATTCTTAGGAGATCAACATCATTATCATGATGTCAACTGTGGTATACCGAGAAGTTAGCGAACTTGAGTCGACATTGTCCTGTAGTTTGACACTGAGTTGACATATTGGAGTGGTGAATACGATCAATGACTGATTGGTTGTCATGTGACGGACATATAAAGGCTCGTGCTTGAACAACATAATTGTGCGCGCTTTTGACATCATATGTTGGTTGATCCGTCTAATAAGCTATTGATTTTGAACAGGTGCGCAGAAGCAATGTTATGTCTGGCCGACGACGCGTGTGAAATATGGTAGAAGTTGTATGATGATCTGTTCATTGGTATGTGCTTTTGACCATTATCTGTGCAATGACCTTATTCATCGGCGGGACAAGGGATGTAATTTTTCAAGGTTGCATGCAGGGAATATTCCTAGCCTATGCGTCTTTGGGCAAGTGCAATCCCATGATTGGCCATCTATAGCACGGTTGGTTTGGGCTCCTCATTGGTTCGTTTTTATCCGACGCTGCACTGGATTCCTACCAATCAGTGAACCAAAGTTTGGGAATAAAAATTCCTTTTTCATCCATGATATGTTAACTCAAGTTCTACCAAAGCTATGCCAAATGAATCAATTATGCGTCAGTGGTAATATGTACGTAAAAACATCATCTCGCACTATATGACGCGATACGCCACAACCCAGTCAAGATTGTGACAGCTCAATGGAGTTTATGCCATTTTTCATTTTTCTTCCATGTGTGTTTAGTTGCTACGATGACTCGTTGATAGTCCTTATATGTATTTCTCAAAAAAATTTAAATGAAATGGGAACAGAATCAGCATGTACACATGCGCAAAACTACCATTTCTTGTATCATGGCTCAAACTATATCCGCTTCAGCGTCGGATGCATTGTAGAGTGTATAGTGTGCAATATATGGGTTAAAATTGACGTAACGTCAAAAACAAGAAGTCGGACTTCACATTGGCCATTAACATAACTGGGATCACAGGCTGGGCTCTAGTTTTTGAATATCGACGATTTTTTTTTTCAGAACAGAATTTGATGATTTTTGATGACATGCTATGGCTATGACTAGTTGTTAAGTCATAGCTGCTACAGGTGAAACATCGAACGTCTTGAATCATATAGATTATGTCAAAGCATCATTATTCCGCAAAATGATATTACCACTTGGTTTGCGCTTCATCTTGGTCGGTAAAAAAGATATGATGGATCGTACCTTGTCAAGGTCCCATAGCCCTTGGCAGGGGGCCCTGTTACCATGTTAATGATATTCACTACTGCGCGCCAACGTCTAGTCTGGCGACATGCTTTAGAGTAGACAAGCATCCTAGATTTAGGCTGCTCCAATAAGAAGCCATGTCTTTCGGGAACTCTTGGGTCATTGTGTCCGATTGTTCAGTGTCACAATTTCCGAAGATTCGGCGGCATATTGTTTAATACACTCTGTTGTAGACCTCTTTTCACAAGAACTGAAGTATATGCTTTTGTAAAACATGGAAATGACTCCAACGGAAGCCCTCGATTACGCGCAAGAGTCGTATGGCGAGTAGCGTAGCGGAACCTCGGGAGTCTGGGACGAAGACTAGATCTTTCTGCATGTCGTATTACCTCGCTTTTTAATCTTAAATCAATGGTTACAAAAAACGGTTTACCGGCAATGTCTCTTCAGCATGTGCGAGCAAACCAGTAGTATATTATGTATCTTTTTGTGTTTGCTGGTGGAGCTCAAATAGTGCAAATGACAATCATAATTCTTTTACTGAATACTTGGAGAATGTACGTGTAGTTCGACAAATAACCGCTTCGGCTGGCATACTAAAAATGTGGATCGCATGGTGTAAAACTCTTAAATGAACAGCCAGTTGTCAGGTAACGAGCTCATGCCTTGCTTGCGAGAAAGATAACTTAATGCTCAAGTGACGTCAAAGGAGCCGGTCGATCAGTCAAATGTTTTATTTATCTGACCTAACGTGCGCGTAAGTAATGGTATGCCTGAGTGAAGATGCGTGTGTAATACCCAGTAAGGACAGGCTCATAGTAAGTAATCGCTTGCAGAACTACTCTACCTGGCATATTTTGTTAATGGGTTTCAACGTAAAGCGAGGCTGGGTTTTTCTTCTCTAAGACGAGTTTTAAAATCTAGACAAGATAGCTGGGCTTATGGTATATCAGTTGTATTTTCAGCACTTTCCCAAGAAGTGCCTTGTATGACAATTGTATGCGTAATTTATTGCCCCATTTTGTAAGTCAGTTAAACGTTAGTAACACTGACCTCGATGAAGACAGCATTTGTCATAAAGTGCAATTCATGCTCCATGAATGAATGCTGTCTTTTTCATCGCCAAGAATTTTTTTCCAATGTATAATGACATTATTGGCAAAAACATCACGTGCTTATTCCACTATCACGGCATTTGAGCAGCCACAATTTGACGTATTCCAAACGTGCCCTACAATCTGTTTTACACTCCAGTAGGCAGCCCATGCAATACATTTACTGGCTCCAAGGATACTGATTATCGCAAATCACCTCTCCATCTCCACTTTTACCCAACCGCTGTGCCATTTACATCATTCAGCTAATTGGGAATGTCAACACAGCAATCTAATAAATAAAGCAAAAAATCAGCATAGGCCGGAAAAGTATCGCCAATGTGGATAAAATCATTGATATTTTAATTTATGCAACATTTGCACAACTCAATTCCTCCCAACCCAATATGAATCCACGCTTGGTACCATTAATAGCGTGATTGGATCCTTCATGAGTGACCAGTTTGACGCATGTGCATCGAGGCATTATTTGGGAAAGAGATTAAGCTTGCAAGGTCTACTGCCCTGGTGTAAAGAGTCCACACCAAAATGTATCGTAGTGTTACACGCCAGCGTCTCAGGACTAGGTTACACGGTGATTTTTTTAGAGTCAACAGTTGTAAGACGAATAACTAATTGGTCGCAAGGTCATTGTTGTCTGTGTGATTAAAGTGAAGAGGTTTCTCTTAAGAACTCACCTACGTCCATGGCGTGCATTACTCTGGTACATTACGTAGCTTTATCCGACCCAGCTTAAAAAGGGACGACAAGTAGGCTATCGCGCCATACTTTGGTCCCGACGACAGATTATGAAACATAGGATACTAAATCACAGTCTGAATTAACTGCTGCAATGTTATGAAATTGCATCGCATTCATTGCCAGTGTTTCGTGGCCAAGTTTATAGTGTTTATGCTAGAAATTGGGCTGCTCCCCTGCCATACACAGCAGTAACATGTAACATGAATTTAATTGATAGTGATGTTCATCAACTGATCGATTAATTCCCATACGCCTTCGTTAGTATTCATTGGCAGGAATAATGAAATGCCTCCTTCCTTAAGTAAATTTTGAATTTGACTAATCGCCCCAGCAGCTCCCTGAGATGGTGTTTATAGCATATGGTTATTCCCTTATGATACGTCAGTTAAATGCCACACTGGTTATTACAAGGCATGCATTGGACCCAATTTTGGCAGTCTTGTGAAATACATCGTTTGCCGCAACGGAGATGTGCCTATGCAGTAATAGTAATGGTAAATTTGGGCTTAACGTCACTTTCAACAACGAGGTGATTTCGCAGCGTCGGGTTTATAGAGACCAACAAAGCAAAGACCTGTTCACTTAACCCGTGTCCAGTATATCTTACCTTGGGTAATAAGAAATTGTATGCATCATTTTTGCAAACATCAATGTGCTCCAAAAAACTTTAAGTGCAGTCTGTTGCATGTGAGACACTCAAGCTTTACCTTGGCTGCCAGTACTCATACTAACCCTACATTTGCGTGCGGCAGTGTGGAAAAGATTGCTTTTTTGTGGATCGCTCAAATGACTCACCACAGATAAGGTGATTGGTACTAAAGCTTCCATGCTAATCCAGTACAGCGCGTTACATCATGTCGAGGTAGATGCTTTCCGGAACATTTACTTACCATTAATCAATTATTTTTGCACCATGAGTGACGCACAGGGTAATTGCAAACATCGAACTCATAGCAGTGTGTCTAATTAGAGTTTTTGATGGGATCGTCAGGTACTCCTATCCACGCCATTCTGCAAAGGTTGCAAAGAGGATTACTTGCTATGATCCTTCGGGATCCACAGATCATGACCAGCAATTCCTTTAGTGCTGGAACATTTCTTTCTCTTAAAATGCTACAAACATAGCTAGGTACAATATTCCAAAATATGGTATGGTCATAGTAGTGTTGATATAACACCTCTGCTACATTTGCATTTGCTTCCTGTCTCCGTCCTAGCCCAATTATACAGCGGTTGTTACCATCAGAAGCGCTACAACAAGAATGAAAATGACTGTAGTTACCATGGAGACCAAACAAATGACCAGCCTCCGTGCCATGGCGGGTCTCTGCTGCTGACACAAATAGTTGTAACATCGAAATTGCGACATCTGCTTCCAGTTTTTGTTTATTCAGTAGCTTGTTGTGAACACTTGGTAGATGATATCAGAATCGATGTGACGGACTAGAGACTGGCGTCGTATTCCTCACATAACCCTACAATCAACATCCTGTTGAAGGTTTTACTACAGACCTGTCATGAGCACCTCTCCAAACAGTCAAATCAATTCCTGGCGAGTATTTATATGATATTTACTGTGATTTGCCTCATTAAGACATCACAGCCATATTCATTAAACGGTTTATGACATCAAGGCTCGAACACTAATGAACAAAACCTTACAAATGTTGTACTTATCAAGCTGCATTATTCATTGAGTTAAAGCGTTGTTTGTAGGCCCTGCGTCACCCTATAAGCCACATATCCTATTCTCCAATAAGCCCGTGCTCTGATAGAGAATCACGATTATTCACAAATTTTACTAACGGGGAGTCATATATTTGATTCCCAAAACACGGTTCAATACATGCTGAATGTGCTGTTGAATCCCCGTTTGTTGAAAAGCGATGCCAACATTGCAATTTGACGTATATATGGTACAATCGATTCCGGTTTATGACAGCAAAGCACGAACACTAATGAACAAAACTTTAAAATGTAGCACTTACCAAGATGCATTAACCACTATGTTCCGGTACTTTTCCTGTGCAGATCACTTTTCACTAAAGTCCTCTTAAATCATATGTCAAGGGTTGCAAAATCAGGTTCAATTGGTATGTGCTTTTTGCTATACCGCGAAACCGATAATGAGCCAAGTGTGTTCATAGAAAGTCACCCACAACAATACACCATGTCAGCAAACGCTAAACGGTACATGCATCATGATGGCCAAGCTTTACGGAAGCACGATGTACCACTGGTCATTGCCATGTCAGCAAGTTATATCGTTATATCAAACCCATTTATGCTAAGATGTTTGTGCTTATATAATTTTTGCCGCATCTAGAAGAATTCTTGGTCGAGTCAAAAGTGGGCTTATACAGCATTATGTACACGAGAAATAAATCACCATACACAGTTATGGCAACCTACATAGCGTACATCATGGACCCCTAGATAAACGAACGTTAGCTACAGGTCACAGATTTTAGCACCGAGAGCTGAATCCAATCGTGAGACAAACACGGTTAAGGTACTGATGAATGCCTCGGTGCAGCAAACACATTATGTATAAACAATGTTCGAAGCCCGTGGCACGGTAAAGGTTTCAATGCAAAGATTCTATTTGCGATCAACATCAATCCGTTTACATTTGCGATAATGGGCTCTTTAACATTTCTGCTGCCGCAATTTAGCCAAATTGGATGTGGTTGTAAATCTAATCTGAATATTGTAATGGTTTCTTCACTTCATTGGCAAATGGTCATTTCTTCTTGTACCGTTCATCCGTATTTAGTTGTTAAAATATTATATCAGATTGATGCAAAAGAAGCAGAAATCGCTCTCCCGATTACTACAAAAATATTTCAAAGATGTTTTCAGGGTCAAATTATACTCACCGAGAAAGTGGCAATAAAAGGACATTCATACCGATACTACAAAATGACTATAGAATATTCCCTGTCTTAATCGTATTTGAGAGGTTTGTTCCGGCTTATTTGAACAGTCAAGATCAAAAAATATTTCCGCATGCAGCTACTCGACAATGTCCTTATATGACATCAACATTTTCTCTATAACACATGTGAATTTAAGTATATGGATCTGTTTGGTGTTAAAAGTATGTACCAACAGATGAGAACAGCTTCACAATATGATGATAACTGCATGATAAATCATCAGCATTTCGCACTGTCAATATATCTTGATGAAGAAAGACATTTGCCGTTAGTATATTGTTAAAATCTACCGCAATATCTTTATGATTAATGTAACAATTTGACGCCCAGGAAGAGGCCGCACAACCCGACAAGGGATGTAATTGATCAATACAAGATGGCTGTAAACAGTAGCGTCAGATGCCATTGCAGTAGTCTCGAAGCGAGTTGAGAGTAAGGAAATCGACACTAAAACAAGCAGTTGCAAAGTGGCAAATTGTTTAGTGTTTTAGAAGGCTGCAGATAGTTGACATTACATCTATAATAGATAATAAACACTTTAACAGGCCGTCCTCGCACCATGCCTCAACACACATTGTCTGCTCTACTTGAACCTTACCTTACTTTACTGGTGATGCCCCATGGTCGTTTTACAATGTTGTGTTCCCCAAACAACCCTTATGTATTCTACATCGCCTCGACCAACATGAAGCTGTTTTCTTCTTCCTGAGTCTGTCACGGGCTGTTTCAGCGTATCACATGCCAAACATTTAGCGTGTGATTGTGACATCGAAATGTCTAGTCCAAAATCGTCATATTCTAAAATCACATATAATTTAGCTCCAGAAGCGGAAATGTAATTATTAGACTAGTATTTCTTCATCCGTGCAATATCTCTGCGGGTTTCTACACAAGCCGCAGCGCTAATACCATCTAAAGTAACCTGAGGTAGGAAGAAATGTTTCAATTAATCTGCCATGAGATTTTCCATGAACTACCATCTGTGAACTAGTCAAAACAATCTACAGTCGAGTCAATCGAGCGTGCAATAGCACAAGGCACAAACCAGAGGATGTTCGTTATGCGTCGTTTGGCGTAGCCAGCGATCGGTCATTTTAACTTTTCTATCGGCGATTGCATACTCTTGCCCAAAAGGAAGGATAGTAAAATAATTTGAATTTTGTGGTAAATACTTCTTACTCTCGTGTAATCAATTTTTCTAGGTCCTGTAACGAACCAGTAACATCATAACCTAGTCACTGCGATGTTGGACATTGCATATTATCGAGATATCGTGCAAAACTATATATTAATTGGTTTAGGTAGTATTCACCTTTCGTTAACT
>CM067345.1:6888045-6970545 GCA_034190875.2 Urechis unicinctus
AGGCCGGTGTTCGATTCCATTCCGATCCACTACATTTTCATTTCCATTTTTTGTGCCCCAACAATTTGTTTACATCTGAACTTATGAGAAGGCGATCGGGAATTTACAGGTGCAAGTCATTACTTAATTCGGTCCGAAATAAACGCGCTATCTTCAGATTTCTGTCCCGTTTTAACTTTGATTCGCCTTGAGCGCGACACGGAGGCTGTGATTGACAAACATGTGAAGAGCCAGCAGAAGTGACACCCGCTGTACTTCAAGTTTACGTTGTGAGAAAACTGTTGGGTATTTAGATCAGAAAATTTGAGACCTATGTTCAGAATTGAATGGGCTTCCTTCGAGTGTAGACAAATTCACGATACGACCATTCACGACGGACGAACTTCTGATTTCAGTCCCTTTTTAACTTTGATTCGTTCGAAACCGGAAGTGACGCAACCGATATCAGTAAAATTTGCAGATTAGCTTCGCGCTGTGCATGTCAACATCAGAGCTAATTTTTATGACTTTTGAACTGATATTTACGATTTTATTAGCAATCGAAAATTTGACGAAAATTGACTGAGTGAAAATTGCTTTTTCAACTCAACGCGCTTTGAAAACGACAAATATATTGATTGCATATGTCAATTATGAAAGTTTGGTAATTCCATCAGCTTTCAGAAAATGTAAATTTGGTTACGATCGGACCATAATTAATGAATCTATTGCGAAATTAATAAGTTTAGAGATTTTGGCTACCAGAAATTTTCGACCTGCTACGATTTTTTTTACGATGCATTATTTACAACTAAGTATATTTAGAAAAAGTTTACAATTACATTACACTTTCAGAATATGTTGACTGTATTGATATTTAATTGTAAAGCATGGACATATTGAGCATTGAACTTGTGTCATTTTTTATAAACTTTGATGCTTTCGTGACGGGAAGTGACGTCATCGACATTCATGAAATCTATGGATCCGACTTAAGCTGTCATGGAGCACATGTGACCCAATTTTTATCATTATCGGACATGTATTGACGGTTTTATAGGCGCTCAAAATATTCATGAAACTTATGTTGTCATTCTGACCGATACCACGATTTTTCGACCTGGGAAGCTTGGGAAAACCGTTGGTTGGATGGCCCCATATGAAATTAGAAAAAGTTTGCAATTAGAATGAGCTACACGATGATGTAAATTATGTAACAATCCGACCATTATTAACGGAGTTATTTGAGATACTAGTTTTTCACTTATTCGATGACCCTGACCTTAGTTTTGGGTCAAGGTCAAAACAAAACATCTCGGTTCTGCGCATAAACCATGCCTAACAATTGAAGAAAAAATACATTGAAAATATCACAAATTGCGACCTGTATCGCGAAACAAAAAATTGTTTACAAACAAACAAACAAACTTACAAACGCGACTGACCAACGTAACTTGGCGTTATGATTACGCCAAGTTAACAAACATCCAAACTTACAAACCGGGCCGATCGCCATAACTTGGCGTTATGACAACGCCAAGTTAACAAGAGGCACATGGGAACATGTGGGAACTTGGCGAACTGCATCTAATTAATTGGAGAGATTTTCAGAATGGGGCCTTAATTGACCAAAATGAAATTTTCCTGATGCAGTTGGTAAAGTTCCCCCATGTACCCTTGGGCCTCTAGGTGATGTAGCGCGGGAGGCGCTGCGATTTGACCTGATTCCCGCAGCCAGCCGCTTCTCTCAAGCCGCGCGCTGGGCCGCTCGGGATTCCTTTGTTCTGCGCGACAGGGCGGCTGCAGTGAAGAGCCAGCAGAATTGACACCCACTGTACTTCAAACTTACTTTGTGAGAAAACTGTTGGATATTTAGAGCTGAAAATTATACACATTGTTCAGAATTGAATGGGCTTCCTTCTCGAGCAAACCAATTCACGATACGACCATTCACGACAGAGAAACGACGCGATAACTTCAGATTTCAGTCGAATTATAACTTTGATTCGTTCGTGACCGGAAATGACGTCAGCGACTTCCCTAAAAGAATTATAATTCGGTTGACGCTCTCCATGGTAACATTCGAACCAAGTTTTATGATCCTCGAACGAATATTGTCGATTTTATAAGTGATCGAAAAAAAAATTATCAATTTTACCTGTTTTCCGAACTTTTACCGGCGATTCGTGAGAAAAACTACGCATAATTCCTGCTGTTACAATGCGTACGAAATGTTACTCGAAAAGTAACCTTCAAATTCATGTTTAAATTTTCAAAATCGACCCAGTAGTATTTAACATATTGGGGTGTTAATGCATTTGGGGGGTCACTTTTTAACTTTAAGCTCAGTTTGTGAGAAAACTATAAGACATAAACAATTAGATGAATAAGTTTCAAGTTTGGAAGTGTATGGGCTACCTTCAGGTGCAAACATTTTTACGATACGACCATTAACGACGGAGAAATGACGCGATAAATTCGGATTGCACAGCTAAATAACGTTGTTTTGCTCGTAACCGGAAGTGACGTAATCGACATAAAAAAAACACTTATCTTCCGATAGCCAGTGCTTCTGAGCACATTCGACCCAATTTTTATGACCATCCATCGAATATTGTTGAAGTTATAAACGATGGAAAAATGTGGTAAAACACTACCACAAATTTTCGAGTGGGGGCTACGGGGCGAAATATGCATATTTTTTCATGATATTTGATATGGAAAGCTGGCGAATAAATCAGGCTACAAGGAACTGTAAACTTTTTAAAAATCGCACCGTAGGTTAAGATGATATGAAGGATTGAAAAATTCACAACGTGACCTTGACCTTAATATGAACTCAAGGTCAAAACAAAACCTCTCGGTTCTGCGCATCATTGGTCCCAACCATTTAAAAAAAAAAAATCTGAAAAATTTCAAAAATTGCGACCTGTATCGCGAAACAAAAAAAGTGTTACATACATCCAAACATCCAAACTAACAAACTTACAAACCGGGCCGATCGCCATAACTTGGCGTTATGACAACGCCAAGTTAACAAGAGGCACATGGGAACATGTGGGAACTTGGCGAACTGCATCTAATTAATTGGAGAGATTTTCAGAATGGGGCCTTAATTGACCAAAATGAAATTTTCCTGATGCAGTTGGTAAAGTTCCCCCATGTACCCTTGGGTCTCTAGGTGATGTAGCGCGGGAGGCGCTGCGATTTGACCTGATTCCCGCAGCCAGCCGCTTCTCTCAAGCCGCGCGCTGGGCCGCTCGGGATTCCTTTGTTCTGCGCGACAGGGCGGCTGCAGTGAAGAGCCAGCAGAATTGACACCCACTGTACTTCAAACTTACTTTGTGAGAAAAATGTTGGATATTTAAAGCTGAAAATTATACACATTGTTCAGAATTGAATGGGCTTCCTTCTCGAGCAAACCAATTCACGATACGACCATTCACGACAGAGAAACGACGCGATAACTTCAGATTTCAGTCGAATTATAACTTTGATTCGTTCGTGACCGGAAATGACGTCAGCGACTTCCCTAAAAGAATTATAATTCGGTTGACGCTCTCCATGGTAACATTCGAACCAAGTTTTATGATCCTCGAACGAATATTGTCGATTTTATAAGCGATCGAAAAAAAATTATCAATTTTAGCTGTTTTCCGAACTTTTACCGGCGATTCGTGAGAAAACTACGCATAATTCCTGCTGTTACAATGCGTACGAAATGTTACTCGAAAAGTAACCTTCAAATTCATGTTTAAATTTTCAAAATCGACCCAGTAGTATTAAACATATTGGGGTGTTAATGCATTTGGGGGTCACTTTTTAACTTTAAGCTCAGTTTGTGAGAAAACTATAAGACATAAACAATTAGATGAATAAGTTTCAAGTTTGGAAGTGTATGGGCTACCTTTAGGTGCAAACATTTTTACGATACGACCATTAACGACGGAGTAATGACGCAATAACTTTCGATTGCCCAGCTAAATAACGTTGTTTTGCTCGTAACCGGAAGTGACGTCATCGACATAAAAAAAAACACTTATCTTCTGATAGCCAGTGATTCTGTGAACATTCGACCCAATTTTCATGACCATCCATCGAATATTGTTGAAGTTATAAGCGATGGAAAAATGTGGTAAAACACTACCACAAATTTTCGAGTGGGGGCTACGGGGCGAAATATGCATATTTTTTCATGATATTTGATATGGAAAGTTGGCGAATAAATCAGGCTACAAGGAACTGTAAACTTTTTAAAAATCACACCATAGGTTAAGATGATATGAAGGATTGAAAAATTCACAATGTGACCTTGACCTTAATACAAGGTCAAGGTCAAAACAAAACCTCTCGGTTCTGCGCATCATTGGTCCCAACCATTTAAAAAAAAAAAATCTGAAAAATTTCAAAAATTGCGACCTGTATCGCGAAACAAAAAAAGTGTTACAAACATCCGGACATACATACATACATACATACATACATACATACAAACATACAAACCGGACCGATCGCCATAACTTGGCGTTCCGAAAACGCCAAGTTAACAAGAGGCTCATGGGTACATGGGGGAACTTGGCGAACTGCATCCAAACAATTGCAACAATTTCTGAATCGGTCCAAAATTGGCCAAAATCGGCCAAAAATTACCTAAGTTATCATGCCTTTTATGTTGAAAATCATTATGATTGCAAAGTGATTCTTGGGAAATGAAACATCATAACGTACAAATCATCATTACGTTATAATATATACAATAAGATGAATAGTTGGCCGATTTTGAAATTTTCCTTATGCAGTTCGCCAAGTTCCCCCATATTCCCTTGGGCCTCTTGCTTGTGTAGCGCGAGAGGCGCTGCGATTTGACCTGATTCCCACAGCCAGCCGCCTTTCTCAAGCAGCGCGCTGGGGCGCTGTGGATTCCTTTGTTCTGCGCGACAGGGCGGCTGCAGTGAAGAGCCAGCAGAATTGACACCCACTGTACTTCAAACTTACTTTGTGAAAAAACTGTTGGGTATTTAGAGCTGAAAATTATACACATCGTTCAGAATTGAATGGGCTTCCTTCTCGAGCAAACCAATTCAAAATACGACCAATCGCGACAGAGAAACGACGCGATAGCTTCAGATTTTAGTCGAATTTTAACTTTCACTCGTTCGTGACCGGAAATGACATCAGCGACATCCCCAAAAGAATCATCATTCGGTACACGCTCTCCATGGTAACATTTTACCCACGTTTTGTGACCCTCGAACGAATATTGTCGATTTTACAAGTGATCGAAAAAAAATTGCCAATTTTAGCTGTTTTCCGAACTTTTACCGGCGATTCGTGAGAAAACTACGCATAATTCCTGCTGTTACACAGTGTACGAAATGTTACTCGAAAAGTAACCTTCAGATTCATGTTTAATTTTTTAAAATCGACCCAGTAGTATTTAACATATTGGGGTGTTAATGCATTTGGGGGGTCACTTTTTAACTTTAAAAGCTCAGTTTGTGAGAAAACTATAAGACATAAACAATTAGATGAATAAGTTTCAAGTTTGGAAGTGTATGGGCTACCTTCAGGTGCAAACATTTTTACGATACGACCATTAACGACGGAGAAATGAAGCGATAAATTCGGATTGCACAGCTAAATAACGTTGTTTTGCTCGTAACCGGAAGTGACGTCATCGACATAAAAAAAACACTTATCTTCCGATAGCCAGTGCTTCTGTGAACATTCGACCCAATTTTTATGACCATCCATCGAATATTGTTGAAGTTATAAGCGATGGAAAAATGTTGTAAAACACTACCACAAATTTTCGAGTGGGGGCTACGGGGCGAAATATGCATATTTTTTCATGATATTTGACATGGAAAGTTGGCGAATAAATCAGACTACAAGGGACTGTAAAATTTTTTTAAAAATCGCACCGTAGGTTAAGATGATATCAAGGATTGAAAAATTCACAACGTGACCTTGACCTTAATATGAGGTCAAGGTCAAAACAAAACCTCTCGGTTCTGCGCATTATTAGTCACAATCATTTTTTTAAAAAAAATCCGAGAAATTTTCAAAATTGCTTTATAAGCACTCAAAATATTCATGAAACTTTTGTTGCCATTTGGACCGATACCACTTTTTTTCGACCTTAGACGCTTGGGAAAACCATTGGTTGGATCGCCGTATATGTATTTAGAAAAAGTTTGCAATTTGAATGAGCTACACGATGGTGTAAAGTTTTAAACAATCGGACCATTATTAACGGAGTTATTCGTGATACAAGTTTTTCACTTAATCGATGACCTTGACCTTAGTTTTTGGTCAAGGTCAAAACAAAACCTCTGGGTTCTGCGCATCATTGACGCCTAACGATTGGCGAAGAAAAAAATGGAAAATTTCAAAAATTGCGACCTGTATCGCGAAACAAAAAAAATGTTACATACATCCAAACATCCAAACTAACAAACTTACAAACCGGGCCGATCGCCATAACTTGGCGTTCCAAAAACGCCAAGTTAACGAGATGCCCATGAGAACATGGGTGAACTTGGCTAACAGTGTCGGAAACTTTTGAAAATTTCAATATTGACCCAAAATTGACCATGTTACTCAAGATTTATTGATAAACTATGATTCAGAGGCTGACACAAGGAGAAGCATATTTTCATATTTAATAGTACCGCGGCCTGCCGTACTTGCCGCACCACGCGCATCCCGAGCCGAGAGCAGATTCCTTTGTTCAGCGCGAGAGGCAGGCTGTTGTAAAAACAAGCCAGCGCCGAGCCATCAGAAATGACACCCACTGTACTTCAAACTTACTTTATTCGAGAACTGTCATATATTTTGAGCAAAATTTTACACCTGTGTTCAGAATTGAATGGGCTTCCTTCGAGCGCAGACAAATTCACGATACGACCATTCACGACGGACGAACGACGCTATAACTTCAGATTTCAGTACCGTTTTTGCTTTGATTCCTTCGAAACCGGAAGTGACGCAACCGATATCAATAAATTTTGCGGATTAGATTCGCGCTGTTGATGTCAACATCTGATTTAATTTTTATCACCATTGAACTGATATTTACGATTTTATTAGCAATCGAAAATTTGACGAAAATTGACTGAGTGAAATTTGCTTTTTCAACTCAACGCGCTTTGAAAAGGACAAATATATTGATTTCATATGTCAATTATGAAAGTTTGGTAATTCCATCAGCTTTCAGAAAATATAAATTTTGTTACGATCGGACCATAATTATTGAATCAATTGCGAAATTAAAAAGTTTAGAGAGTTTGGCTACCAGAAATTTTCGACCTGCTACGATTTTTTTTACAATGCATTATTTACAACTAAGTATATTTAGAAAAAGTTTACAATTACATTATACTTTCAGAATATGTTGACTGTAATGATATTTAATTGTAAAGCATGGACATATTGAGCATTGAACTTGTGTCAGTTTTTATAAACTTTGATGCTTTCGTGACCGGAAGTGGACGTCATCGACATTCATGAAATCTATGGATCCGACTTAAGCTGTCATGGAGCACATGTGACCCAATTTTCATCATTATCGGACATATATTGACTGTTTTATAGACGCTCAAAATATTCATGAAACTTATGTTGTCATTCTGACCGATACCATGATTTTTCGACCTGGGGCACTGGGGGAAAACCGTTGGTTGGATGGCCCCATATGAAATTAGTAAAAGTTTGCAATTAGAATGAGCTACACGATGATGTAAATTTTGTAACGATCCGACCATTATTAACGGAGTTATTCGAGATACTAATTTTTCACTTATTCGATGACCTTGACCTTAGTTTCAGTTCAAGGTCAAAACAAAACCTCTCGGTTCTGCGCATCAATCACGCCTAACGATTGAAGAAGAAAAAAATGGAAAATTTCAAAAATTGCGACCTGTATCGCGAAACAAAAAAATGTTAACTAACATACATACATCCAAACATACAAACCGGACCGATCGCCATAACTTGGCGTTATGACGCCAAGTTAACGAGATGCCCATGAGGACATGGGTGAACTTGGCTAACATTGTCGGAAACTTTTGAAAATTTCAATATTGACCCAAAATTGACCAAGTTACTCTAGATTTATGGATAAACTATGATTCAGAGGCTGACACAAGGAAAAGCATAGTTTCATATTTAATAGTACCGCGGCCTGCCGTACTTGCCGCGCCACGCGCCCCGCTCACCCCGCGCCGAAAGCAGATTCCTTTGTTCAGCGCGAGAGGCAGGCTGTTGTAAACAAGCCAGCGCCGAGCCATCAGAAATGACACCCACTGTACTTCAAACTTACTTTATGAGAGAACTGTCATATATTTTGAGCAGAAAATTTTACACCTGTGTTCAGAATTTAATGGGCTTCCTTCGAGCGCAGACAAATTCACGATACGACCATTCACGACGGACGAACGACGCTATAACTTCAGATTTCAGTACCGTTTTTGCTTTGATTCGTTCGAAACCAGTGACGCAACCGATATCAATAAATTTTGCGGATTAGATTTGCGCTGTTCATGTCAACATCTGATTTAATTTTTATCACCATTGAACTGATATTTACGATTTTATTAGCAATCGAAAATTTGGCGAAAATTGACTGAGTGAAATTTGCTTTTTTCAACTCAACGCGCTTTGAAAAGGAGAAATATATTGATTTCATATGTCAATTATGAAAGTTTGGTAATTCCATCAGCTTTCAGAAAATATAAATTTTGTTACGATCGGACCATAATTATTGAATCTATTGCGAAATTAAAAAGTTTAGAGAGTTTGGCTACCAGAAATTTTCGACCTGCTACGATTTTTTTTACAATGCATTATTTACAACTAAGTATACTTAGAAAAAGTTTACAATTACATTATACTTTCAGAATATGTTGACTGTAATGATATTTAATTGTAAAGCATGGACATATTGAGCATTGAACTTGTGTCAGTTTTTATAAACTTTGATGCTTTCGTGACCGGAAGTGACGTCATCGACAATTATGAAATCTATGGATCCGACTTAAGCTGTCATGGAGCACAAGTGACCCAATTTTCATCATTATCGGACATATATTGACTGTTTTATAGACGCTCAAAATATTCATGAAACTTATGTTGTCATTCTGACCGATACCACGATTTTTCGACCTGGGGCGCTGGGGAAAACCGTTGGTTGGATGGCCCCATATGAAATTAGAAAAAGTTTGCAATTAGAATGAGCTACACGATGATGTAAATTTTGTAACAATCCGACCATTAATAACGGAGTTATTCGAGATACTAGTTTTTCACTTATTCGATGACCTTGACCTTAGTTTCAGGTCAAGGTCAAAACAAAACCTCTCGGTTCTGCGCATCAATCACGCCTAACGATTGAAGAAGAAAAAAATTGAAAATTTCAAAAATTGCGACCTGTATCGCGAAACAAAAAAATGTTAACTAACATCCAAACAAACATCCAAACATCCAAACATACATACCGGGCCGATCGCCATAACTTGGCGTTATGACGCCAAGTTAACAAGAGGCACATGGGAACATGTGGGAACTTGGCGAACTGCATCTAATTAATTGGAGAGATTTTCAGAATGGGGCCTTAATTGACCAAAATGAAATTTTCCTGATGCAGTTGGTAAAGTTCCCCCATGTACCCTTGGGTCTCTAGGTGATGTAGCGCGGGAGGCGCTGCGATTTAACCTGATTCCCGCAGCCAGCCGCTTCTCTCAAGCCGCGCGCTGGACCGCTCGGGATTCCTTTGTTCTGCGCGACAGGGCGGCTGCAGTGAAGAGCCAGCAGAATTGACACCCACTGTACTTCAAACTTACTTTGTGAGAAAACTGTTGGATATTTAGAGCTGAAAATTATACACATTGTTCAGAATTGAATGGGCTTCCTTCTCGAGCAAACCAATTCACGATACGACCATTCACGACAGAGAAACGACGCGATAACTTCAGATTTCAGTCGAATTATAACTTTGATTCGTTCGTGACCGGAAATGACGTCAGCGACTTCCCTAAAAGAATTATAATTCGGTTGACGCTCTCCATGGTAACATTCGAACCAAGTTTTATGATCCTCGAACGAATATTGTCGATTTTATAAGTGATCGAAAAAAAATTATCAATTTTACCTGTTTTCCGAACTTTTACCGGCGATTCGTGAGAAAACTACGCATAATTCCTGCTGTTACAATGCGTACGAAATGTTACTCGAAAAGTAACCTTCAAATTCATGTTTAAATTTTCAAAATCGACCCAGTAGTATTAAACATATTGGGGTGTTAATGCATTTGGGGGTCACTTTTTAACTTTAAGCTCAGTTTGTGAGAAAACTATAAGACATAAACAATTAGATGAATAAGTTTCAAGTTCGGAAGTGTATGGGCTACCTTTAGGTGCAAACATTTTTACGATACGACCATTAACGACGGAGTAATGACGCAATAACTTTCGATTGCCCAGCTAAATAACGTTGTTTTGCTCGTAACCGGAAGTGACGTCATCGACATAAAAAAAACACTTATCTTCTGATAGCCAGTGATTCTGTGAACATTCGACCCAATTTTCATGACCATCCATCGAATATTGTTGAAGTTATAAGCGATGGAAAAATGTGGTAAAACACTACCACAAATTTTCGAGTGGGGGCTACGGGGCGAAATATGCATATTTTTTCATGATATTTGATATGGAAAGTTGGCGAATAAATCAGGCTACAAGGAACTGTAAACTTTTTAAAAATCACACCATAGGTTAAGATGATATGAAGGATTGAAAAATTCACAATGTGACCTTGACCTTAATATGAGGTCAAGGTCAAAACAAAACCTCTCGGTTCTGCGCATCATTGACGCCTAGCGATGGGCGAAGAAAAAATTGGAAAATTTCAAAAATTGCGACCTGTATCGCGAAACAAAAAAAGTGTTACATACATCCAAACATCCAAACTAACGAGATGCCCATGAGGACATGGGTGAACTTGGCTAACAGTGTCGGAAACTTTTTAAAATTTCAATATTAACCCAAAATTGACCAAGTTACTCTAGATTTATCGATAAACTATGATTCAGAGGCTGACACAAAGAAAAACATATTTTCATATTTAATAGTACCGCGGCCTGCCGTACTTGCCGCACCACGCGCATCCCGAGCCGAGAGCAGATTCCTTTGTTCAGCGCGAGAGGCAGGCTGTTGTAAACAAGCCAGCGCCGAGCCATCACAAATGACACCCACTGTACTTCAAACTTACTTTATGAGAGAACTGTCATATATTTTCAGCAGAAAATTTTACACCTATGTTCAGAATTGAATGGGCTTCCTTCGAGCGCAGACAAATTCACGATACGACCATTCACGTCGGACGAACGATGCTATAACTTCAGATTTGAGTACCGTTTTTGCTTTGATTCGTTCGAAACCGGAAGTGACGCAACCGATATCAATAAATTTTGCGGATTAGATTCGCGCTGTTCATGTCAACATCTGATTTAATTTTTTTATCACCATTGAACTGATATTTACGATTTTATTAGCAATCGAAAATTTGACGAAAATTGACTGAGTGAAATTTGCTTTTTCAACTCAACGCGCTTTGAAAAGGACAAATATATTGATTGCATATGTCAATTATGAAAGTTTGGTAATTCCATCACCTTTCAGAAAATGTAAATTTTGTTACGATCGGACCATAATTATTGAATCTATTGCGAAATTAATAAGTTTAGAGATTTTGGCTACCAGAAATTTTCGACATGCTACGATTTTTTTTACGATGCATTATTTACAACTAAGTATATTTAGAAAAAGTTTACAATTACATTACACTTTCAGAATATGTTGACTGTATTGATATTTAATTGTAAAGCATGGACATATTGAGCATTGAACTTGTGTCATTTTTTATAAACTTTGATGCTTTCGTGACCGGAAGTGACGTCATCGACATTCATGAAATCTATGGATCCGACTAAAGCTGTCATGGAGCACATGTGACCCAATTTTTATCATTATCGGACATGTATTGACGGTTTTATAGGCGCTCAAAATAATTATGAAACTTATGTTGTCATTCTGACCGATACCACGATTTTTCGACCTGGGAAGCTTGGGAAAACCGTTGGTTGGATGGCCCCATATAAAATTAGAAAAAGTTTGCAATTAGAATGAGCTACACGATGATGTAAATTATGTAACAATCCGACTATTATTAACGGAGTTATTTGAGATACTAGTTTTTCACTTATTCGATGACCCTGACCTTAGTTTTGGGTCAAGGTCAAAACAAAACATCTCGGTTCTGCGCATAAACCATGCCTAACAATTGAAGAAAAAATACATTGAAAATATCACAAATTGCGACCTGTATCGCGAAACAAAAAATTGTTTACAAACAAACAAACAAACTTACAAACGCGACTGACCAACGTAACTTGGCGTTATGATTACGCCAAGTTAACAAACTTACAAACCGGGCCGATCGCCATAACTTGGCGTTATGACAACGCCAAGTTAACGAGATGCCCATGAGAACATGGGTGAACTTGGCTAACAGTGTCGGAAACTTTTTAAAATTTCAATATTGACCCAAAATTGACCATGTTACTCAAGATTTATTGATAAACTATGATTCAGAGGCTGACACAAGGAGAAGCATATTTTCATATTTAATAGTACCGCGGCCTCCCGTACTTGCCGCACCACGCGCATCCCGAGCCGAGAGCAGATTCCTTTGTTCAGCGCGAGAGGCAGGCTGTTGTAAACAAGCCAGCGCCGAGCCATCAGAAATGACACCCACTGTACTTCAAACTTACTTTATTCGAGAACTGTCATATATTTTGAGCAGAAAATTTTACACCTGTGTTCAGAATTGAATGGGCTTCCTTCGAGCGCAGACAAATTCACGATACGACCATTCACGACGGACGAACGACGCTATAACTTCAGATTTCAGTACCGTTTTTGCTTTGATTCGTTCGAAACCGGAAGTGACGCAACCGATATCAATAAATTTTGCGGATTAGATTCGGGCTGTTGATGTCAACATCTGATTTAATTTTTATCAACATTGAACTGATATTTACGATTTTATTAGCAATCGAAAATTTGACGAAAATTGACTGAGTGAAATTTGCTTTTTCAACTCAACGCGCTTTGAAAAGGACAAATATATTGATTTCATATGTCAATTATGAAAGTTTGGTAATTCCATCAGCTTTCAGAAAATATAAATTTTGTTACGATCGGACCATAATTAATGAATCTATTGCGAAATTAATAAGTTTAGAGATTTTGGCTACCAGAAATTTTCGACATGCTACGATTTTTTTTATGATGCATTATTTACAACTAAGTATATTTAGAAAAAGTTTACAATTACATTACACTTTCAGAATATGTTGACTGTAATGATATTTAATTGTAAAGCATGGACATATTGAGCATTGAACTTGTGTCATTTTTTATAAACTTTGATGCTTTCGTGACGGGAAGTGACGTCATCGACATTCATGAAATCTATGGATCCAATTTAAGCTGTCATGGAGCACATGTGACCCAATTTTTATCATTATCGGACATGTATTGACTGTTTTATAGACGCTCAAAATATTCATGAAACTTATGTTGTCATTCTGACCGATACCACGATTTTTCGACCTGGGGCGCTGGGGAAAACCGTTGGTTGGATGGCCCCATATGAAATTAGAAAAAGTTTGCAATTAGAATGAGCTACTCGATGATGTAAATTTTGTAACGATCCGACCATTATTAACGGAGTTATTCGAGATACTAATTTTTCACTTATTCGATGACCTTGACCTTAGTTTCAGTTCAAGGTCAAAACAAAACCTCTCGGTTCTGCGCATCAATCACGCCTAACGATTGAAGAAGAAAAAAATGGAAAATTTCAAAAATTGCGACCTGTATCGCGAAACAAAAAAATGTTAACTAACATACATACATCCAAACATACAAACCGGACCGATCGCCATAACTTGGCGTTATGACGCCAAGTTGACAAGAGGCACATGGGAACATGTGGGAACTTGGCGAACTGCATCTAATTAATTGGAGAGATTTTCAGAATGGGGCCTTAATTGACCAAAATGAAATTTTCCTGATGCAGTTGGTAAAGTTCCCCCATGTACCCTTGGGCCTCTAGGTGATGTAGCGCGGGAGGCGCTGCGATTTGACCTGATTCCCGCAGCCAGCCGCTTCTCTCAAGCCGCGCGCTGGGCCGCTCGGGATTCCTTTGTTCTGCGCGACAGGGCGGCTGCAGTGAAGAGCCAGCAGAATTGACACCCACTGTACTTCAAACTTACTTTGTGAGAAAACTGTTGGATATTTAGAGCTGAAAATTATACACATTGTTCAGAATTGAATGGGCTTCCTTCTCGAGCAAACCAATTCACAATACGACCATTCGCGACAGAGAAACGACGCGATAACATCAGATTTTAGTCGAATTATAACTTTGATTCGTTCGTGACCGGAAATGACGTCAGCGACTTCCCTAAAAGAATTATAATTCGGTTGACGCTCTCCATGGTAACATTCGAACCAAGTTTTATGATCCTCGAACGAATATTGTCGATTTTATAAGTGATCGAAAAAAAATTGTCAATTTTACCTGTTTTCCGAACTTTTACCGGCGATTCGTGAGAAAACTACGCATAATTCCTGCTGTTACAATGCGTACGAAATGTTACTCGAAAAGTAACCTTCAAATTCATGTTTAAATTTTCAAAATCGACCCAGTAGTATTTAACATATTGGGGTGTTAATGCATTTGGGGGTCACTTTTTAACTTTAAGCTCAGTTTGTGAGAAAACTATAAGACATAAACAATTAGATGAATAAGTTTCAAGTTTGGAAGTGTATGGGCTACCTTCAGGTGCAAACATTTTTACGATACGACCATTAACGACGGAGAAATGACGCGATAAATTCGGATTGCACAGCTAAATAACGTTGTTTTGCTCGTAACCGGAAGTGACGTCATCGACATAAAAAAAACATTTATCTTCCGATAGCCAGTGCTTCTGAGCACATTCGACCCAATTTTTATGACCATCCATCGAATATTGTTGAAGTTATAAACGATGGAAAAATGTGGTAAAACACTACCACAAATTTTCGAGTGGGGGCTACGGGGCGAAATATGCATATTTTTTCATGATATTTGATATGGAAAGCTGGCGAATAAATCAGGCTACAAGGAACTGTAAACTTTTTAAAAATCGCACCGTAGGTTAAGATGATATGAAGGATTGAAAAATTCACAACGTGACCTTGACCTTAATATGAACTCAAGGTCAAAACAAAACCTCTCGGTTCTGCGCATCATTGGTCCCAACCATTTAAAAAAAAAAAATCTGAAAAATTTCAAAAATTGCGACCTGTATCGCGAAACAAAAAAAGTGTTACATACATCCAAACATCCAAACCAAGTTAATAACAAGAGGCTCATGGGTACATGGGGGAACTTGGCGAACTGCATCCAAATAATTGCAACAATTTCAGAATGGGGCCACAATTGACCAAAATCGGCCAAAAATTACAAAAGTTATCATGGATTATAATTTTTTGTGGCAAATGGGGAAAATTTAAATTTTTTTCAAGTTAACAATTGAGATAGGCTTCCATTATATGGATCTTAATTAAATATATACAATAAGATGAATAAGTTGGCCGATTTTGAAATTTTCCTGATGCAGTTCGACAAGTTCCCCCATGTACCCTGGGCCTCTTGCTTGTGTAGCGCGAGAGGCACTGCGACTTGACATGATTCTCGCAGGCGGCCGCGCCAAGCGGATTCCTTTGTTCTGCGCGACAAGGCGGCTGCAGCGAAGTGCCAGCAGAAATGACACCCACTGTACTTCAAACTTACTTTGTGAGAAAACTGTTGGGTATTAAGAGCAGAAAATTATACACTTTGTTCAGAATTGAATGGGCTTCCTTCTCGAGCAAACCAATTCACAATACGACCATTCGCGACAGAGAAACGACGCGATAACATCAGATTTTAGTCGAATTTTAACTTTCACTCGTTCGTGACCGGAAATGACATCAGCGACTTCCCCAAAAGAATCAGCATTCAGTACACGCTCTCCATGGTAACATTTTACCCACGTTTTGTGACCCTCGAACGAATATTGTCGATTTTTTACAAGTGATCGAAAAAAAAATTGCCAATTTTAGCTGTTTTCCGAACTTTTACCGGCGATTCGTGAGAAAACTACGCATAATTCCTGCTGTTACACAGTGTACGAAATGTTACTCGAAAAGTAACCTTCAGATTCATGTTTAAATTTTCAAAATCGACCCAGTAGTATTAAACATATTGGGGTGTTAATGCATTTGGGGGGTCACTTTTAACTTTAAGCTCAGTTTGTGAGAAAACAATAAGACATAAACAATTAGATGAATAAGTTTCAAGTTCGGAAGTGTATGGGCTACCTTCAGGTGCAAACATTTTTAGGATACGACCATTAACGACGGAGTAATGATGCAATAACTTTCGATTGCCCAGCTAAATAACGTTGTTTTGCTCGTAACCGGAAGTGACATCATCGACATAAAAAAAACAGTTATCTTCCGATAGCCAGTGATTCTGTGAACATTCGACCCAATTTTTATGACCATCCATCGAATATTGTTGAAGTTATAAGCGATTGAAAAATGTGGTAAAACACTACCACAAATTTTCGAGTGGGGGCTACGGGGCGAAATGTGCATATTTTTTCATGATATTTGACATGGAAAGTTGGCGAATAAATCAGGCTACAAGGAACTGTAAACTTTAGAAAAATCGCACCGTAGGTTAAGATGATATAAAGGATTGAAAAATTCACAACGTGACCTTGACCTTGATATGAGGTCAAGGTCAAAACAAAACCTCTCGGTTCTGCGCATCAATCACGCCTAACGATTGGTGAAGAAAAAACTGGAAAATTTCCAAAATTGCGACCTGTATCGCGAAACAAAAAAAGGTTAACAAACATCCATACAAACTTACAAACCGGGCCGATCGCCATAACTTGGCTGAGCCAAGTTAACAAACTTACAAACCGGGCCGATCGCCATAACTTGGCGTTATGACAACGCCAAGTTAACGAGATGCCCATGAGGACATGGGTGAACTTGGCTAACAGTGTCGGAAACTTTTTAAAATTTCAATATTGACCCAAAATTGACCAAGTTACTCTAGATTTATCGATAAACTATGATTCAGCGGCTGACACAAGGAAAAGCATATTTTCATATTTAATAGTACCGCGGCCTGCCGTACTTGCCGCGCCACGCGCCCCGCTCACCCCGCACCGAAAGCAGATTCCTTTGTTCAGCGCGAGAGGCAGGCTGTTGTAAACAAGCCAGCGCCGAGACATCAGAAATGACACCCACTGTACTTCAAACTTACTTTATGAGAGAACTGTCATATATTTTGAGCAGAAAATTTTACACCTGTGTTCAGAATTGAATGGGCTTCCCTCGAGCGCAGACAAATTTACGATACGACCATTCACGTCGGACGAACGACGCTATAACTTCAGATTTGAGTACCGTTTTTGCTTTGATTCGTTCGAAACCGGAAGTGACGCAACCGATATCAATAAATTTTGCGGATTAGATTCGCGCTGTTCATGTCAACATCTGATTTAATTTTTATCACCATTGAACTGATATTTACGATTTTATTAGCAATCGAAAATTTTACGAAAATTGACTGAGTGAAATTTGTTTTTTCAACTCAACGCGCTTTGAAAACGACGAATATTTTGATAGCGTATGTCAATTATCAAAGTTTAGTAACTGTGTCAGCTTTTAGATAATGGTAATTTTGTTACGATCGGACGATAATTAGTGAATTTATTGCGAAATTAAAACGTTGAGAGATTTTGGTTACCAGAAATTTTCGACCTGCTACAATTTTTTTAACAATGCATTATTTACAACTAAGTATATTTAGAAAAAGTTTACAATTACATTACACTTTCAGAATATCTAAACTGTTTAAAAATGGAACTCTAAAGTATGGACATATTGAGCATTGAACTTGTGTCATTTTTTGAAAACTTTGATGCTTTCGTGACCGGAAGTGACGTCATCGACATTCATGATATTTTAGGATACGTCTTGGTATGTTGTTGAGAACATGTGAACCAAATTTTATTACCATCGGACATGTATTGACGGTTTTATAGGCGCTCAAAATATTCATGAAACTTTTGTTGCCATTTGGACCGATACCACTTTTTTTTTCGACCTTAGACGCTTGGGAAAACCATTGGTTGGATCGCCGTATAAGTATTTAGAAAAAGTTTGCAATTTGAATGAGCTACACGATGGTGTAAAGTTTGTAACAATCCGACCATTATTAACGGAGTTATTCGAGGTACTAGTTTTTCACTTATTCGATGACCCTGACCTTAGTTTTGGGTCAAGGTCAAAACAAAACCTCTCGGTTCTGCGCATCAATGACGCCTAACGATTGGTGAAGAAAAAATTGGAAAATTTCAAAATTTGCGACCTGTATCGCGAAACAAAAAAAAAGTTAACAAACATCCAAACATCCAAACATAGAAACGTACAAACCGGGGTGATCGCCATAACTTGGCTCTGAGCCAAGTTAACAAGAGGCCCATGGGAGCCATGTGGGAACTTGGCGAACTGCATCCAAATAATTGCAACATTTTCAGAACCGGGCCAAAATTGACCAAAATCGGCCAAAAGTTACCTAAGTTATCATGGTTATCAAATTTTCGTTTGCGGGCTACGGGGCGAAATATGCACAATTTATCATGACAATTGATATGAACAATTGGCCAATTAATCATGCTACAAAGAACTATAAATCTTTTTAAAGTCGCACCATACGTTAGGGTGATATCAAGGATTGAGGCAAGGCTATCATGACCGGAAGTGACGTCATCGACATCCACAATATTTAAGGATACGTCTTAGTATGTCTCGGAGAACATGTAAACCAATTTTTAGTACTATAGGACATTTATTGGTTGTTTTATACGCGTTCGAAATATTCATCAAACTATTGTTGCCATTTGGACTGATCCCTCGATTTTTCGACCTTAGACGCCTGGGAAAACCGTCGGTTGGATGGCATCATATGTCAATAGAAAAAAGTTGGCAATTAGTTTGAGGTACACAATGGTGTAAATTTTATAACAATCCGACCATTATTAGCGCAGTTATTCGAGATACTAGTTTTTTCACTTTTTCGTTGACAACTATCTTATTTTTGGTCAAGGTCAAAACAAAACTTATCGGTTCTGCGCATCATTGCCGCCTATCGATTGAAGAGTAAAGAAATTAAAAAAATTGTAGTATTGTCAACCCATTTTTATTAGCAACGGTTATGTAGGTCCGTATCCAAGAGGGTGACGGGTGAATCGGACAATACCCCCCACTCAGCCTCAGTATTTTCGCTCATATGCCAAATTTATCCTTTAATCATGGTCAGAATGGCAGTGTATGCTAGAAGATCTGCTTAGCTCATTTCAGATAATCCCTACATTAATTCCTAGTAACGGGTCTGAAGTTTACAATTACATTACACTTTCAGAATTTTAAGGTGTTTTAATATCAAATTATTATGCCCGTATATATTAAGCAGTGAATGCGATTGGCCAAGATTACTAGGCGAATACAATTTCGCGATATTAACAATAGTCTCATGGTAAGTTAAGAATTGAGTTAGCCGCGGACGGTGGTAATATAAATTTATACCGGCGGCGTGCACAGCTAGAATTGGGTGGGCTTCCATAAAACTGTTTTCCGGGTTCATGATAGATTGACATTGATTTAGCTGACAAAAAGAAATTAATAATATATTAATAAGTTTCGCGGCGTGCCATAGTTGCCGCGTAAATGTCGTAATAATCGGACATTGGACTGGTCCGTATTGCTGCTTGCCGGCTTTACGCAAAGCGAGCTGGCAGCAGCGGTGACCTTTGTGAAACTATCAACCTTAAACATTCATTCAGAAGCCAAACAACATTAAGCAATAAAAAATCCGTATCAACCTATAATTAACAAATTTACAATGGATTTATCAATCATGTTGAGTGTTTAGCTCTTGTTGGCACCTATAATACTTATTATTGATATATGACAATGTATGCTAATGTGCTTAGGCCGCGTGGCGTAGTGGCAATGTTTTAGACTTCCATGCCAGAGGCCGGTGTTCAAATCCAGTACACGGACATAATTTTTTTTCCCAATTTTCGTGCCACAACAATTATTTCATCTAATTTCAATAGAACACGATTCGTGCTGTCGATGACAACAGCTGAGCAGATTTTTATGATTATAGAACTGATATTTACGATTTTATTAGCAATCGAAAATTGGACGAAAATTGACTGAGTGAAATTTTGTTTTTTCAACTCAACGCGCTTTGAAAACGACGAATATTTTGATAGCGTATGTCAATTATCAAAGTTTAGTAACTGTGTCAGCTTTTAGATAATGGTAATTTTGTTACGATCGGACGATAATTAGTGAATTTATTGCGAAATTAAAACGTTGAGAGATTTTGGTTACCAGAAATTTTCGACCTGCTACAATTTTTTTAACAATGCATTATTTACAACTAAGTATATTTAGAAAAAGTTTACAATTACATTACACTTTCAGAATATCTAAACTGTTTAAAAATGGAACTCTAAAGTATGGACATATTGAGCATTGAACTTGTGTCATTTTTTGAAAACTTTGATGCTTTTGTAACCAGAAGTGACGTCATCGACATTCATGATATTTTAGGATACGTCTTGGTATGTTGCGGAGAACATGTGAACCAAATTTTATTACCATCGGACATGTATTGACGGTTTTATAGGCGCTCAAAATATTCATGAAACTTTTGTTGCCATTTGGACCGATACCACTTTTTTTCGACCTTAGACGCTTGGGAAAACCATTGGTTGGATCGCCGTATATGTCATTAGAAAAAGTTTGCAATTTGAATGAGCTACACGATGGTGTAAAGTTTGTAACGATCCGACCATTATTAACGGAGTTATTCGAGGTACTAGTTTTTCACTTATTCGATGACCCTGACCTTAGTTTTGGGTCAAGGTCAAAACAAAACCTCTCGGTTCTGCGCATCAATGACGCCTAACGATTGGTGAAGAAAAAAATTGGAAAATTTCAAAATTTGCGACCTGTATCGCGAAACAAAAAAAAGTTAACAAACATCCAAACATCCAAACATAGAAACGTACAAACCGGGGTGATCGCCATAACTTGGCTCTGAGCCAAGTTAACAAGAGGCCCATGGGAGCCATGTGGGAACTTGGCGAACTGCATCCAAATAATTGCAAAACATTTTCAGAACCGGGCCAAAATTGACCAAAATCGGCCAAAAGTTACCTAAGTTATCATGGTTATCAAATTTTCGTTTGCGGGCTACGGGGCGAAATATGCACAATTTATCATGACAATTGATATGAACAATTGGCCAATTAATCATGCTACAAAGAACTATAAATCTTTTTAAAGTCGCACCATACGTTAGGGTGATATCAAGGATTGAGGCAAGGCTATCATGACCGGAAGTGACGTCATCGACATCCACAATATTTAAGGATACGTCTTAGTATGTCTCGGAGAACATGTAAACCAATTTTTAGTACTATAGGACATTTATTGGTTGTTTTATACGCGTTCGAAATATTCATCAAACTATTGTTGCCATTTGGACTGATCCCTCGATTTTTCGACCTTAGACGCCTGGGGAAAACCGTCGGTTGGATGGCATCATATGTCAATAGAAAAAAGTTGGCAATTAGTTTGAGGTACACAATGGTGTAAATTTTATAACAATCCGACCATTATTAGCGCAGTTATTCGAGATACTAGTTTTTTCACTTTTTCGTTGACAACTATCTTATTTTTGGTCAAGGTCAAAACAAAACTTATCGGTTCTGCGCATCATTGCCGCCTATCGATTGAAGAGTAAAGAAATTAAAAAAATTGTAGTATTGTCAACCAATTTTTATTAGCAACGGTTATGTAGGTCCGTATCCAAGAGGGTGACGGGTGAATCGGACAATACCCCCCACTCAGCCTCAGTATTTTCGCTCATATGCCAAATTTATCCTTTAATCATGGTCAGAATGGCAGTGTATGCTAGAAGATCTGCTTAGCTCATTTCAGATAATCCCTACATTAATTCCTAGTAACGGGTCTGAAGTTTACAATTACATTACACTTTCAGAATTTTAAGGTGTTTTAATATCAAATTATTATGCCCGTATATATTAAGCAGTGAATGCGATTGGCCAAGATTACTAGGCGAATACAATTTCGCGATATTAACAATAGTCTCATGGTAAGTTAAGAATTGAGTTAGCCGCGGACGGTGGTAATATAAATTTATACCGGCGGCGTGCACAGCTAGAATTGGGTGGGCTTCCATAAAACTGTTTTCCGGGTTCATGATAGATTGACATTGATTTAGCTGACAAAAAGAAATTAATAATATATTAATAAGTTTCGCGGCGTGCCATAGTTGCCGCGTAAATGTCGTAATAATCGGACATTGGACTGGTCCGTATTGCTGCTTGCCGGCTTTACGCAAAGCGAGCTGGCAGCAGCGGTGACCTTTGTGAAACTATCAACCTTAAACATTCATTCAGAAGCCAAACAACATTAAGCAATAAAAAATCCGTATCAACCTATAATTAACAAATTTACAATGGATTTATCAATCATGTTGAGTGTTTAGCTCTTGTTGGCACCTATAATACTTATTATTGATATATGACAATGTATGCTAATGTGCTTAGGCCGCGTGGCGTAGTGGCAATGTTTTAGACTTCCATGCCAGAGGCCGGTGTTCAAATCCAGTACACGGACATAATTTTTTTTCCCAATTTTCGTGCCACAACAATTATTTCATCTAATTTCAATAGAACACGATTCGTGCTGTCGATGACAACAGCTGAGCAGATTTTTATGATTATAGAACTGATATTTACGATTTTTATTAGCAATCGAAAATTGGACGAAAATTGACTGAGTGAAATTTGTTTTTTCAACTCAACGCGCTTTGAAAACGACGAATATTTTGATAGCGTATGTCAATTATCAAAGTTTAGTAACTGTGTCAGCTTTTAGATAATGGTAATTTTGTTACGATCGGACGATAATTAGTGAATTTATTGCGAAATTAAAACGTTGAGAGATTTTGGTTACCAGAAATTTTCGACCTGCTACAATTTTTTTAACAATGCATTATTTACAACTAAGTATATTTAGAAAAAGTTTACAATTACATTACACTTTCAGAATATCTAAACTGTTTAAAAATGGAACTCTAAAGTACGGACGTATTGAGCATTGAACTTGTGTCATTTTTGAAAACTTTGATGCTATTGTAACCAGAAGTGACGTCATCGACATTCATGATATTTTAGGATACGTCTTGGTATGTTGCGGAGAACATGTGAACCAAATTTTATTACCATCAGACATGTATTGACGATTTTATAGGCGCTCAAAATATTCATGAAACTTTTGTTGCCATTTGGACCGATACCACTTTTTTTCGACCTTAGACGCTTGGGAAAACCATTGGTTGGATCGCCGAATATGTCATTAGAAAAAGTTTGCAAATTGAATGAGCTACACGATGGTGTAAAGTTTGTAACGATCCGACCATTATTAACGGAGTTATTCGAGGTACTAGGTTTTCACTTATTCGATGACCTTGACCTTAGTTTTGGGTCAAGGTCAAAACAAAACCTCTCGGTTCTGGGCATCATTACCCCCTAACGATGGGTGAAGAAAAAATTGGAAAATTTCCAAAATTGCGACCTGTATCGCGGATCACAACAAATGATATCTGATAGGCGCTCAACATATTCATGAAACTTTTGTTGCCATTTGGACCGATACCACTTTTTTTCGACCTTAGACGCTTGGGAAAACCATTGGTTGGATCGCCGTATATGTATTTAGAAAAAGTTTGCAATTTGAATGAGCTACACGATGGTGTAAAGTTTGTAACGATCCGACCATTATTAACGGAGTTATTCGAGGTACTAGCTTTTCACTAATTCGATGACCTTGACCTTAGTTTTGGGTCAAGGTCAAAACAAAACCTCTCGGTTCTGCGCATCATCGACGCCTAACGATGGGTGAAGAAAAAATTGGAAAATTTCAAAAATTGCGACCTGTATCGCGAAACAAAAAAAATGTTAACAAACATACATCCAAACATCCCACAAACGTACAAACCGGGCCGATCGCCATAACTTGGCGTTTCGATAACGCCAAGTTAACGAGATGCCCATGAGGACATGGGTGAACTTGGCTAACAGTGTCGGAAACTTTTTAAAATTTCAATATTGACCCAAAATTGACCAAGTTACTCTAGATTTATCGATAAACTATGATTCAGAGGCTGACACAAGGAAAAGCATAGTTTCATATTTAATAGTACCGCGGCCTGCCGTACTTGCCGCGCCACGCGCCCCGCTCACCCCGCGCCGAAAGCAGATTCCTTTGTTCAGCGCGAGAGGCAGGCTGTTGTAAACAAGCCAGCGCCGAGCCATCAGAAATGACACCCACTGTACTTCAAACTTACTTTATGAGAGAACTGTCATATATTTTGAGCAGAAAATTTTACACCTGTGTTCAGAATTGAATGGGCTTCCTTCGAGCGCAGACAAATTCACGATACGACCATTCACGACGGACGAACGACGCTATAACTTCAGATTTCAGTACCGTTTTTGCTTTGATTCGTTCAAAACCGGAAGTGACGCAACCGATATCAATAAATTTTGCGGATTAGATTCGCGCTGTTCATGTCAACATCTGATTTAATTTTTATCACCATTGAACTGATATTTACGATTTTATTAGCAATCGAAAATTTGACGAAAATTGACTGAGTGAAATTTGCTTTTTCAACTCAACGCGCTTTGAAAAGGAGAAATATATTGATTTCATATGTCAATTATGAAAGTTTGGTAATTCCATCAGCTTTCAGAAAATATAAATTTTGTTACGATCGGACCATAATTATTGAATCAATTGCGAAATTAAAAAGTTTAGAGAGTTTGGCTACCAGAAATTTTCGACCTGCTACGATTTTTTTTACAATGCATTATTTACAACTAAGTATATTTAGAAAAAGTTTACAATTACATTATACTTTCAGAATATGTTGACTGTATTGAAATTTAATTGTAAAGCATGGACATATTGAGCATTGAATTTGTGTCAGTTTTTATAAACTTTGATGCTTTCGTGACCAGAAGTGACGTCATCGACATTCATGAAATCTATGGATCCGACTTAAGCTGTCATGGAGCACAAGTGACCCAATTTTCATCATTATCGGACATATATTGACTGTTTTATAGACGCTCAAAATATTCATGAAACTTATGTTGTCATTCTGACCGATACCACGATTTTTCGACCTGGGGCGCTTGGGAAAACCGTTGGTTGGATGGCCCCATATGAAATTAGAAAAAGTTTGAATGAGCTACACGATGATGTAAATTTTGTAACGATCCGACCATTATTAACGGAGTTATTCGAGATACTAGTTTTTCACTTATTCGATGACCTTGACCTTAGTTTCAGGTCAAGGTCAAAACAAAACCTCTCGGTTCTGCGCATCAATCACGCCAAACGATTGAAGAAGAAAAAAATGGAAAATTTCAAAAATTGCGACCTGTATCGCGAAACAAAAAAATGTTAACTAACATCCAAACATCCAAACATCCAAACATACATACCGGGCCGATCGCCATAACTTGGCGAGCCAAGTTGACAAGATGCCCATGAAACCATGGGTGAACTTGGCCTTTTAAAAATAATAATTACAACAAAAAAACATGATATATATACACCCATGAATCAAGAAAACCATTATGATTGCAAAGTGATTCATGGGAAATGAAAAATCATAAGGCACAAATCACCATTACGTTATCATCGTTATGATGTCTAGTGGGAACAATCGATAGCCAAGAGTGATAAAGAAGTATTGACTGGTATGGTTTCGTTTGCTGTGTGTTGCATCGATATGCTAAATTTTTGAGGGGACATACATTTTGACCGTCAATTGGATTGGTTCGTGTTGCAGCTTGCCGGCTTCACACAAAGTGAGCTGGCAGCAGCGGCGACCTTTGTGAGACTATCAACCTTAAACATTCATTCAGAAGCCAAACAACGTTAAGCAATAAAAAATCCGTATCAATCAATAATAAACAAAATTACTATGGATTTATCAATCATGTTGAGTGTTTAGCTGTTGTTGGCACCTGTAATACTTATATAATATGTAAAATAACTGTCTATCAGCGTGCTAGGCCGCGTGGCGTAGCGGCATGGTTTTAGACTTCCATGCCAGAGGCCGGTGTTCAATTCCAGTACACGGACATAATTTTTTTGCCGAATTTTCGTGCCACAACAATTATTTCATCTTAATTCAATAGAACACGATTCGTGCTGTCGATGACAACAGCTGAGAAGTTTTTTTATGACTATAGAACTGATATTTACGATTTTATTAGCAATCGAAAATTGGACGAAAATTGACTGAATGAAATTTGTTTTTTTCAACTCAACGCGCTTTGAAACCGACGAATATTTGATAGCATATGTCAACAATCAAAGTTTGGCAATTGTATCAGCTTTCAGAAAATGTTAATTTTGTTACGATCGGACGATAATTAGTGAATTTATTGCGAAATAAAAAAGTTTAGAGATTTTGGTTACCAGAAATTTTCGACATGCTACAATTTTTTTAACAATGCATTATTTACAACTAAGTATATTTAGAAAAAGTTTACAATGACATTACACTTTCAGAATATCTAAACTGTTTTTAAATGGAATTCGAAAGCATGGACGTATTGAGCATTGAACTTGTGTCATTTTTTGAAAACTTTGATGCTTTCGTGACCGGAAGTGACGTCATCGACATTCATGATTTTTTAGGATACGTCTTGGTATGTCGCTGAGAACATGTGAACCAAATTTTATTACCATCGGACATGTATTGACGGTTTTATAGGCGCTCAAAATATTCATGAAACTTATATTGCCATTTGGACCGATACCACGTTTTTTCGACCTTAGGCGCTTGGGAAAACCGTCGGTGCGATAGCCCATATGGCATTAGAAAAAGTTTGCAATTTGAATGAGCTACACGATGGTGTAATTTTGTATCGATCCGACCATTATTAACGGAGTTATTCGAGATACTAGTTTTTCACATATTCGATGACCTTGACCTTAGTTTTGGGTCAAGGTCAAAACAAAACCTCTCGGTTCTGCGCATCATTGGTCCCAACCATTTAAAAAAAAAAAATCTGAAAAATGTTAAAAATTGCGACCTGTATCGCGAAACAAAAAAATGTTAACAAACATCCATACATACATACTTACAAACCGGGCCGATCGCCATAACTTGGCTTCGAGCCAAGTTAATAACTGAGATAGAAAGGGATATAAAACATCGGGAAGCTAAAATGGCAAGCCTGGAGGAGGAAGGGAGGGGTGATAGTCGAGCATGGAAATTCCAAGCAAATGAGCTTGAAGGGCTACAGGACCTGTGGAGTGCCCGTGTTGAGGCTGCCTCTGCAAACCGTGAACGTCTGCGAACCCAAATTAACCGCATCAGAGAAACGATCAACTGACTTCTTAACGAGGACACAACGCTAGCTGAGCGTGTACGCACCCTGTTCAACGTTGGCCTGAAATTGCTTTTGGCTATCAAAGGACGTTCCAACACCTAGTATATCTGAGCGGGTCTGGGCCTGTGCACTAAGAATGGCCCAGACATAAGTCCTGATGCTGTCGTTAATCCGTGAGATACCTGGGGATGTGAACCCCTCCGAATTTTCCAGGATGAAGGTGCTCCAGTCTTGGTCTTGCTTTATGAAATCAATGTGCAGCTTGCCACCCTGGAAAACAAACCCGTTGGTTGATTTCTCAAAGGTTTGCCTGACGGATTCGTAGAGGCGTGTGTTTCCATAATGAGTGATCACCCGTACCTTGTGTGTTTCGGGGTCGGTGAAGTAGATCCGCCCTAAACCCTGGTTGCCGCCTGGCATCCTCCTAGTCGCTGTTTTCGTCAACCCCTAACTCGTGGCAGAGCTGGTGGTAGATTCTCTTGTCGAAGGTATTGTTGGAAGCCGACCATGTGGCGTCATCCGGCAATGCTATTTTCTTTTCGTCTGAAAGTCTTCTGATTGTGTACTAGACGTGGAACCTGTAGAGGTTACTTAGTGCTGGGGAATCAGATTTGAGGTGGTCCAGGGCAGAAACTCCGCAGCCGTTTGTTGCACACCATACAACAAAGTTTACCTGGTTCTGCCAGTATTGCATGTGGTTGGTTCTCCAGCCAACTACAAGGCTGTCGTCGATAATGTTTGGCACCACGTATTTACCAAACAGGTTGGAGAACTGGCAATATGGGGTAGGTATACCAGCCCGTTTTTGTACGTTTTATTCGTTTGAAACTAAAGGTTGGTTTATTCATAGTGCTATGTATCACACTCTGTCAAATGCTCAAAGCGGCAACGCTGTGTCCCTGCAAAATGCTATTGACAACACTGCAGGTGATCTATACGTAGGTCTTAGGTCAATCACGTATACTGTGGGTTGGTATTACATTGAATCAGATGTGCCCCTTCGATGGCTGCCAGCTGATTCTGACCCAGAGGGGTTAAAACGTTCCAGTCTCCCGCTTGGCCTTTGGAGCTTCAAGCATATACAGGAGGAATTTGAACTTATAAGTCAGGATACTTTAGGTCCTAGTTTGGAGGTTGATGATTCAACTTGGATTGTTACCCTCTCAACTCCTTCTGGAGTGACGATGTGTTAAAAATATTGGGTCTTGATACCGGTCTGGGTGGGAATGGATCACTTCAGGTACTCACAAAGGTGGCCGGCCCGTGAACTTTAGCGTCTTTACCCCACTTTACGTCCACCTCGATCAAATCAGTACCACGCACAACATACTTGATGGTGCGCCCACTACGCTTCTTGAAGTTGTGGGCTGTGGGGGCAGCTCTTTCGGTGATATTATAACCACGAACATCGCTAATCCTGTGTTAAAACGTGTTACTGTCGGAGGTGTGAATGAGTTGAAGGTTCAGATAAGGGATAATAAGGGACGTCTACTGAACAACCACGACTTACCTATTGGTGTTGTTCTCGAATTTACAAGATGTCAATAAAAGCGAGTATTTATGGAACTCAACTGAAAACGGATCTGGGCGCCGACCTCTCCGAATATGGAACAAAGACCTATATAGACTCACAAAAAATGGATAAACGTGGTAGTACTATGACTGCAGATAAATGGGAGATAATCAAATCGTTGAGCTGGGAGACCCGATTTCACTAAAGGATGCTGCTAATAAAAAGTATGTTGATGATAGACATAGACAACAGAACAGGAACCTGAGACAACACGTAGCTGAAAAAACAAAACCCCTCATTACGGTTTGGGCAGAAGTAAGTGGTGCTCTTCTCAGAGGATATAGGTGGTTGTTTGGTGATGGGGGTCAAGATTCTCGAGACTTACGTTGTGGATATACCATGTTATCCAATGGTAAGATCATTCGTATGGGGCTGTCGGCTGGTATGGGCTCGAGTATTGATTGGTGTGATAGCAGTGTTTCCTGTTATAAATGGGACAACTCACCAGGTAGGAATAAGTAAGCCTATTAACGAATAGGTTGTTGTATTATCTTAAGCCCAACCTTTACTGCTGGAACAAGGCGACGTTATTAACTTTTATTCACCCACTCCAACCCTGGTGTGGGGGGGGGGGGGGGGTCTTGTACTGTAGTATCACTCCTTATTGAACTTGACTTATAGACTTATGTGCCTATAACAGTAGTATGAGACCTTGAGAAAGAAATTGAAAAATATGGTGCTATGTATAAAAAATATAGGTGTGCAGTAAACTCATTGGACGCTTTAGTTGCTGTGGGTATGTGTCTTGGCGCAAGTGGTGCGGGTCTGATGTCTACGGTGGTTGCTGCCCCTATTGCTACAGTCTTGGGTGCTACGGGGGCTGCTTGTGGGCTGGTTGCGATCGCAGGAAAAGTCATCAGCCGGCGGCTGTCGGCTAAGGTAAAGAAGCACGACCAGGTTCAAATTCTGGCACAGAGCAAACTAAACACAGTTACTGATATTATTTCGGCATCGCTTGAAGACGGCTTTATCTCAGACAATGAGTTTAAGCTCGTTTCGGCCGAGATCGAAAAATATACTCGAATGAAAAGCGACATTAAGGCTAAGACGTTGGCTAGGGCATCTCCACCCCCCTCACCACCTAGGTCGACGGGGGTCGCAGGAGGTGATCGTACCGTTACCGCGGTAAGTGCAGCCGACCGACTGACCATTTAAAGAGTAGTGTTTGCTGGGTATAATAGAGGTGGCGATAAAATCTTTATCGAGCAGAACAACGATAAGGTTACCCAGTTTATAGAGGACCTCGACCGCGTGAAAAATGGACTTACACGGGTGGTCCCGGCCCCGGAATGTTTACGCTTGCGGACCTCTATGGATAAAAAACCCTGGAGGTTGGTAGTATAGGTAATGGCGGTTCCCTTGAGACTTGTGGCTGCCTGCCCCTCCCCCCCCCCCGCGACACATGGCTGCCCTAACTTAGTCCGTTGGAATGATGGTTGCTGGCTGGTTGGATGACTCCCTTCCCCTGCCCCGCTGCGACTGGCGTCGTGCCCGGTCCCAATAACTTCTCCCCCTGTGCAATAACCACCATTCCCTATACTACTCAGGGCGTTTGACAGAGGATAGCTGGGACTGTGATATAGAGTTGTGGCGGAGATGGTTTGACAAGGAGGATGCCATAGTGTTGACGCTATTTACAAGGTCACTGAGTTGCTGGGCCGATATGGTGACTGACGGCAGATGGTCAGCTCCTGCGCCCAGAGTATCATCGATTGAGCTGGGGTTACCCTGGCCTACCGACATCTTACGATCATTCAAAGTTTCGCCGCTATTATCGCCCGCTTGTGTCTATGCTTAATAAAGGGGATACGGTTGACGTACGGCTGATATGAATATATTCAGGTTACTTACAGGACAGATCCTGCCGACTGCGCCATGATAAATCCTGAGCAAGATTTTGTACAACTCAAAAATATATTTATTGTCACCCAACACGACAACAAAACGATAGAGGTCGCTCTATTCTATCACCTCCAACGATATCATTACAAGTCAGAATCCTGCAATCGGCACAAAGGTGATCCAGCTTCTTCAATGAAGACATTAACTATCCAATACATGAGAGCATTGCCGAGTATTGTCTATAAAACTTGAATGCTGTTGCTTATATCCTGGCATTGTCTATAATATTGGAGTTTTGTCATTTTAACCCTTCCATTGTGGGCACAATTGTACGAAACTATTGGTTTTAGCAGCTTGAGCCATCACAGAGGTCATCTCTTCCCTAGCGATCTCCCAGACCAGGTTACCTCTAGTGAAGACCCATTCCTCGACCCACGCGAGCCCGGCCCCTGCGTCCCTGCCCCAGCAACCAGGATCCAATACATATGACCATGCATTTCTTTCCCTCACATTCCACTTGCAGTCGCCAGACCCGAATACTGCTCTGCCAACACAACAGGCCCCATACTGCACACAGATACTAGCCACATTTACCAACACAACAGGCCACATACTGCACACAAATGCTAGCAAAAACTTCCAACACAACGGTCCACATACTGCACACATAAACACCTGCTGCATCCACCAACACAACGAATGCAACATATCGATCCACATACTATATCGAAGATATACTCTCGACAGTCCCACTGCACATTAACATCATCATAATCTATTCAGTCACATTTGATATTATTTGAATGTCAATTTTCACGTCAAACAGTGTATAGCAATCACCAGCTTGCTAAAGGTTGTTACATTGGTCGTATGTGGATGAGGGGGCAGCAGTCAGCACCATGGAGTCCGGTACGGCGAGTTCAGAGGATGACAAAGACCTTACACACACGACAGCAGCTGCAGAGCAAGGTATGTCAGGCACGTCACTGGATGAAGCCTTCTTTAAAAGATTGTTAGCCGTCAGGGTCATTTATCTGCAGAAATATAGCCCGTAAACATGTAACTTGTGTCCGATGAATACTAATGCCCACTGTGTATGTGCGAGCTTATTCTTACAAGTTATCTCATGAATTTAAGTTTAGGTGAGTTCTGAAGCATACCTTATACTATAATTTCTTGCTTGTACGGCGCTTAACCATGCTTTGCTAGAATCTCGGTCAGAATCTTTTCAGAATTTCTTCGCTAGATATTCGCTTCGACAGGTGCGTGTGGTCCAAACTGGGTGGGTTCCCGGCCAAACTCATTTGACCAGCCCACACGATTGATCGAGGAAGCCGACCAATGCTCATTGCCCTTGACCTAACGGATCCGCATGGGACATGCACTCGTAAAGCCAATAACCAATGTAATTGATGACGGCTAGGATTGACTATCAGAGTCACAACCTTACCACGCGGGGGTTAACCCAGGCTAAATATGGCGTTCTGGTAATAAAGGTTTAAAATCGGATGAGCCAGAATGATATCATAACACCCTCACCAACTATATTCAAGTTCAACTTCCACATTTTAACCTATATAGAATTTACCTTTAAATTTTGAAAAATAACTTTGTCAAACTAATTTATGGTTGTGTGAAATGGAATTCAGAATATAAATAGTTAGCCGTCAGGGTAAATAGGTGCAATTTCTAACATCAAAATGAAAACGTACGGTAACGCATTCTATTTGGTCTATTAACAAATTATCCTGCAAATGAAAGTTTATGGAAAACTGAAGGCTACGCGTTATCTTAAGCTTACAGGTGCAAACCAGTCACTACAGATACCTTTGTGGGTCTAGCAAGCCGCTGACGATTGGGAGATCGCTTCCATGATCTCAGGCCGATAAGTGCTTTGATAACATTCCAAAGCCAATAATACAAGTTTTAATGTTAATATAGAAATTAGACGAAATATAGAATATGGTTCACTGAGCGTATCCAGTCATTAAATATCACAATGAAGTTGGAGGGTGATAATAAGCCGAGTAAATATATGTTTCAGTTCCTTCTGTCACATTGAAATACGCCAGTCTCTTGCTGTTGTGTGGCCACAATGCCTTAACCACACTCCTCGTCAGCTACGTACGTTCTCGCCCGGGCGACATGTTCTTAGCCAGCACAGCCGTCATCCTCACCGAACTCTGTAAGGTGCTCGTTAGTCTGGCCTTCATATTCTACCAGGAAGGCTGGTCGTTATTGAACCTGCTACGCCACCTCAAGATGCACATCATTGACCAACCTATGGACTGTCTTAAAATCTCCGTACCGTCTATTGTCTACACACTCCAAAACAACTTGCTCTTCATTGCTGTGTCAAACCTCGATGTGGCCGTCTTTCAGGTCGGCTTTCAGCATTAGTTTTCCTTTCGTATATGGTCCTTAACATTCATTATTGAAATAGCATCTAACACCGATAGCGATAATGATGATAATAATGGTGATGATGATAATGGTGATGATGATGATGGTGATGATGATGATGATACTGATGATGATGACGATCATGATGATGGCGATCATGATTATTATGTTCAGAATATAAATATGTTCCAGGTTACGTATCAACTGAAGATTATGACTACAACACTCTTCTCTGTTCTTATGTTGAATAAGAAGCTCTCCAAAGTCCAATGGGTCTCGCTTGTAATTCTCTTTGCTGGTGTGACCACGGTTCAACTCCAAGCGCAAGCCAACTTGAGAACGACGAATGACAAAGTGTCCGTCGTCAAAAAACCTATTGTGGGCTTGTTTGCTGTCGTCGTGTCAAGCGTCATGTCCGGTTTTGCGGGCGTCTATTTTGAGATGATTCTTAAGGGCACCAAACCCTCATTGTGGTTACGTAACGTACAGATGGGCATGTTCGGCATGGTGGCTGGAGCTGTGACCATGACTGTCAACGATGGTGCTGAAGTTTATGACAAAGGATTTCCTCTATGGTTATGATTCTATGGTGTGGTTTATGGTGCTACTGCAAGCAGTAGGTGGAATAATTGTGGCCATCGTTGTGAAATATTCCGACAACATATTGAAAGGTTTTTCCATGTCGGTGGCAATTATTATCTCCTGTATAGGTTCCGTTTATTTGTTCGACTTCCATGTGTCTATACAGTTCGTTTGCGGTGCTGTGTTGGTTATGATCGCTGTCTACTTGTATAGCAAATATGAACCACAATCAATTAACATCACGCCAAAGTCGTAGCGACCTAGTGCGATCAATACGCGCCTTTGTTGCCGTGTGTGAGTAAACGCACCCCAATGTGGTTACTTAACGGTGAACGTTAAATTTCACTGGAAAGATGCATTTTTATATCACGAGTGGCTAATATATTCCACGTCATCAACAAGTAATGACTCATGGCACACAAGCATTTGATATGTTGGCATTCCTTTACAAGTGGTATATCTTTTCATCATGACATATTATCCAAAAAAATCAAAGTCAGTCTAATTATATATTAACAACGAATGCACCTATGGTTACGGTAACACACACACACACACACACACACACACACACACACACACACACACACACACACACACACACACACACACACACACACACACACACACACACACATATATATATATATATATATATATATATATATATATATGTATATATATATATATATTTATATATATATATATTTATGAATATATATATATAAATATATAATTACATATATGTATATATATATATATGTATACATATATATTTGCATATATATATATATATATATATATATATATATATATATATATGTATGTATGTATGTATGTATGTATGTATGTATGTATGTATGTATGTATGTATGTATGTATGTATGTATGTATGTATGTATGTATGTATGTATGTATGTATGTATGTATGTATGTATGTATGTATGTATGTATGTATGTATGTATGTATGTATGTATGTGTGTATGTATGTATGTATGTATGTATGAATGTATGTGTATGGATGTATGTTTGCGCGTTTCGGTTATTCTTGCTCAAGTTATACGTATTGTAAATTTTGTTTCATACAAGTCATCAATGTTATGTGTTGTGTTTGAATATACCAATGTGAATAAAGCAACTACGTAAAGAACCGATATACCTTATCAACTGAATAGTTATGGGCTGTGCTTGGTGTTTAGCTTGGGCAATCATCACATTCGATATTGATCCACATGAAAACTATCCCCTGGAAGCCATCTTATGTTGTATATTGATCATGTTATCTTTGGGACGGCGTGAAAAGAATTACAATTTGTCACGGGAATTGATATTGTTACGAACATGGTAATGTTCAAGGTGATATATCTTTCGATAACTATCCCAACGGAAATGAGTTTCCAATGGAAAATAACACATTTTCCATTTTTCAATGGCCAATTCCACCACCTTAGGTATTTACGCTTAATCCCTGCAACAAGCTATGCATGACCAACAAAGACCATTTCACAGGCAATCGATGATCCAATCATGTTTTGTATTATTATTATTGATTATACACCCAGTGTCCATTCATTATTCGTACTATGATATTGATTAAATTTAATAAAGACAGAATTACCGTTTATTGAAAGGTAAGGTAAGCATAGGGTTTAACGTACAGCAACACTAATGTGTTATATGATGCCTGAAAAAGTAGAGTAAAAATGAAGATAATATGGACCTGATTCAACAGCCGCCTTCTAAGATGAATGGAAAAAAGTCCATAGGGAAGGTTGAAACGATGAATTCAGGGGCTTGGTCGCATCGACCAATCAGAAGACGCAATGTATTCATCATACGCCGAGCCCCGCACGTTTTATTAACAGTCCCATATGCTTTCAAGGTATCGTCACCTGGGTACAGGCGTATGTTTCACTCATTTTCAGATTACGGCACAGCTAAGTGGGAGTGAACCCTCTTAACCTAGCTATGAGCTCTTTGTCACCACCAGTTGATTGACTGGACCAGGCCTTTTCCGACTCTCGTCAACAAGGTTGCGGTGAAATGTTTTTGCCTCAAAGAGACCATTGACAGTAATTGAAGGGAAAATAGAGCACTGTCGCTGTGACTCAGTTGCAACATCGTGATGTCATTGACCCTAACATACTATTTCAGAATCGGAACCAATTCAGATGTATTTGTAGAATAAACCGGAATTTGTTAGATCAATGAGATGGGTTACATTCCAAAATCAATTCCCGTGCCATGTATTTCGAAGAAGGGAATGTAGAGAATCATGTCCTCTGTGGCATTTGGCAGAACAGTGAATATACAGAAGATCTCCCAATGGAAAATACTTGCACTCGGCTATAGTACTCACTGAGAGACACTTAATTTCAGGCAGACCATACGGTAGGTCCGCCTCTGGGTCGTTCAAGCTGCGGTAAGGAGAAGAGCCAGTGAGTGTGGGTGTGCCATTTTGTGCAGTTCAGTGGAAAAGATACATGAACGGCACTGGGGGTGGCACATCTTCAACGAGGTTAAAGTCCTTTTGGCGGTAATAGGTGTAGTCTCCTAGTTGGTAAGACACAAAATGACCCACGAGGTCATTAACCGTGTGAGCCCTGGTGTTCTCCTGTTGGCAATGGAAGCCTTTCCTTCTTATTGACCACCCATTGTCCTCTTTTATACACACTGTTTATAAATCTCAAGCGGATTCAGCACATACCAAAATCACTATATATTGGTCATTAGGTTAGATTACATCATTAACGTTATAAATACGTTTACCAGTCCAGGATTTCAAAACATAATCGTTTTTTATATTAGACTAATGGATAGGACAAGAGAGGGCAAAACTTATCTCCACAAAACAATGAAAAAATTCTCACTGGCTTGCAACGCCAGTCTATCATGGCTACTATATAGATGTAATTATGGAGGCTTCCTGATTGGTAATAAGTGAAGCAAAGCGCAGTCGTGCAGCGTGATTGCCATTATGGCGGTAGTCAGGCTAATCTCGGATTCGTGCGAGCAAGCGAGTTTCTAAACAACATTCAGTGTAATGTGCATGGTGATGCCCAAGATGTCATATATAGCAACATATTTTCCTGACAATATATATACTGTATGCCTCTACTTGCTACACTGGGACTATCTAATTTGAAAACTAACCCGTTCGAAACATTTACTTCTGATATCAAGGTTTGGTATTTGAGAGGTTGGGGGATTATGACTCCACATTGGTTGCCGACGCTTATTATGGTTAAAAAAATTAAATCGAATTAATAAGGACGGACACAATCTGCATGGACGAGTCATAGACCGTTTTTACACAACACAACCCTCTGTCGCGCCATAGAGATATATCCTGAATTGTATGCGTTACCGTGAGAATCCTTGACAGACCGGTTAGGGTTGAGACGCACGCGCACTGACGACAAGGCCCCTCCAACTACCTATCCTGATGTGGCTTGCGCTGTGACTGGTCGTGTGAAGGGCCATTTTTCTCCTCGTAGGCAGCTACGCGATTGTGGCCAGAAGGTTAACGTAAGTTCCATTGAGTCACATTTACTGAACCGTGCAGGTTACTACAGTGTTGTCCATGGACTTGTGCTGGAGATTCACAGCGTTTATCTAAACAACGGTCAGCTATGGAAGACACAGGTATGTCTTAGAAATTTAATATTCTAGAGAATGATCATAAAAACTTAACTATTGGGTGCCTGAGGACGCTGCGTTTTTGACTGGGCAGGATTCGGGGCACTGCTGATAACCGCCTCGGGTTGATCAATTGTTTGAGTGGGGTCACTCTCCTTTTTTATCTCTGTCTGTCAATGGTTGCACACTAAATCATTCTGAAATGTAAATCATTGGCTTCGCGGGTTAAGAAACTGGGAAGTAAGTGAGTCAGTGTTTTAAAGGTACATTTCATAAAAAAAATCATAAACATTATGCTGTGTTAAAAAAACTTCAGTAACCAGTTCCCATACACTTTCGATACCTCAAAATCGAATCCAATCTTTGACACCTACCATTTCTATCGCCATTGATAAGTCCGATTGTTTATTTTGGTCGGGACAATAATTATAACCAACTATGACACGTGGTGTGCGATACTAGACATATGAAGCTGTAAACGGGTGGAGTTTTAGCGATCATACCAGAAGATGATGGAATTGCGCAAGCGAAGTTACTTCGCTGGGTGGCTAATAATTTGCATAATTTTGTAAACAATGATCTTATGCTGTTTTTAAAGCGCCGATATAGATATAATATCGTAAATGTGGTGTTCCCAATACTTTGAAAAGATTATAATCCGGTCGTTTTAGCAACCAGTCAAAATAGTGACAAGTGTAACTTCGTACCGAAAAGATGCTTGTTTAAAATAGCATGTTCAGTTAGAGCGGAATGGTTATCCATGTGGGTAGGTACGAAGTTCAATATATTCCCAGAAAAAATCAAGCTATAGCTCTATTTCCGTGGTATGACTGGGATATTTTCTGGGGCAATTATCTTCATACACATAACGCTCAGACATCGATGCTAAGTTTTCGAGCGTTGGGAAGATGAATATGTCTGGCGTTGTTCGATCAACGGGGCCTGCTGTCGGACATGGACCGTTAAGCAAGTATGGTACAACGCCTACGATACTGTGTTAAGATGATATTATCAATGTGTATAAGTATACATTGTGTTTCAGCTCGGTCCCTGGCGCTGAAGTATGGCAGTCTCTTCTTCCTCTGCACCCAGAACGCTCTCACCATACTCATTGCCAGCTACGCACGTTCTCGCACAGGCGACATGTTCTTGGCCACCACAGCAGTCATCCTCACCGAACTCTGTAAGCTGCTCGTTAGTCTGGTCATCATATTCTACCAGGAAGGCTGGTCACTATTGAACCTGCTACGCCACCTTAAGATGCACATTATTGATGAACCCATGGACTGTGTTAAAATCTCCGTACCGTCTATAGTCTACACACTCCAAAACAACTTGCTCTTCATTGCCGTATCAAACCTTGATGCTGCCGTCTTTCAGGTCGGCTTTCAGCATTAGTTTTCCTTTCATATTGATTTTATGGTAACACATTCATTTTTAATGTGTCTATTATTGTATACCATTGAACATTTGCCGTCGTAAAACCTAAGTTTGTGTTTAACACATTGCTTGACGGATATTTGTTTCATTTCGAGGTTTGTAGTTAGTTTTTGCAATACTTTGCAGGTTACATATCAACTGAAAATCCTCACAGCAGCAATGTTTTCCGTTATCATGCTGGATAAGAAACTATCCAAAGAACAGTGGGTCTCGCTTGTACTTGTGTTTGCTGGTGTAGCCGCGGTTCAACTTCAAGCCCACGCCGACTCGAGTACGACGACCGACAAAGTGTCCGTGGTCAAAAAACCTATCGTGGGCTTGTTTGCTGTCGTCGTGTCGTGTCTCATGTCCGGTTTTGCGGGCGTCTATTTTGAGAAGATTCTTAAGGGCACCAAGCCTTCTCTTTGGGTGCGTAACGTGCAACTAGGAACACTTGGCATGGTTGTAGGTACTGTAGCGATGGCCATTAACGATGGCAATCAAGTGATGGATAAAGGATTTCTCTTTGGTTACGACTGGGTGGTGTGGTCAGTGGTGGTTCTGCAAGCATTCGGTGGAATTATGGTGGCCATGGTTGTGAAATACGCTGATAACATTCTCAAGGGCTCTTTGCCACATCAGCCGGAATCGTCATCTAAAGCATAGCTTCCATATTTGTTCGACTTCCATTTATCAGGACAATTTGTAGCTGGTGCTTCTCTGGTTATAATTGCTGTTTACCTCTACAGCAAATATGAACCAACAAAAGTCATCAGTTCTTTCAAGGTCACTGTGTGACAGGTGTCAATGTAAATAGATGTCAACACTGATGACTAGACACTTAACGTGTGACATGATATACAATTAATATGATTTTACAGAATTAGAATGATGCTTATATTACACAATTATTTTCGTATTGAATTTGGTTTATGCTCAACAAGCCCCATGGCCAAGGTTGCAAAAAGGTGCTTTATGTCTGCAGTCGGAAATGAAGACATTGATTTTAAGTTGATATAATGAATAGTTATATGTTATTGTAAACAATGTATAGTTTTCCCAAACGCCCATTGTCGAAAAATAGTGGTGTCAATCCTAATTTTGTTATCAAAAATATCGATCACCAATAAAATCGATAATATACGTCCGATTGTGATAACAATTGGGTCAAGTGTAATCAGTGACAGCATTAGCCGCATCATAAAATTTGTCGGATGTCGATGACGTCACTAACGTTAACAGACAGATCAAATGTTATGAAAATAGTGACAAATAAGGTTTCTAATATCTACGTGCATAATACTTTGATTTTTAAAACGTTTACATATTCTGGAAGTTAAATCTACTTGCAAACTTTTTCGTTTCAAATTTGATTGATAACGATGCATTCATTAAATACATAGCCAAAATCAGTATAAGAAAATTAATTCCTAATTGCAAAGCCATTTATTGTCCAATCATGAACAAGCTTTGTTTCTGATGATTATCATGAAGATGATAATGATTAACATGGAAATGAAGATGACAATGATGATAATGTTACTAATTACTATATGATGATCATGATGATACTTATTACTATGGTGATGACTATGATAATGATGATCATGATCATGATGATACCTATTACTATGGTGATGACTATGATGATCATGATCATGATGATACTTATTACTATGGTGATGACTATGATAATGATGATCATGATGAAAATGAAATGACAATGATGGTGGTTGTCATCATGATGGTGATCATAGTAAGGGTTACAACAATGATGATGGAGATGATGATGGCTATGATGATGATCATGAAGATCATGAGAGTATAATGATGACAATTAATATGATGTATATAGTTTTTGTGATGATAATTATGGTGATGATTATGTTCATAATTATGATGACGATGGTAATGATGATGATATACTTCGCCAAATCAACCCTCTTACCGATGGGATTCTTGCACTATAGTTGATCAGCTTCTAAATGAATGTTTGTGAACCTCGCAATATACGTCGCAAACGATACCCATGACTACGTTTGAAAGCGTCGCATGTAGCGAGTAAAGGCGCTCCTTTAAGGACAGGGTATCTATGTATATGCATGGGGTGTCTCCGTCTCCATCTTGGTATAGCAACATTTGCAAAAGCTTCGTTTTGATTTGCTTTTTAAAATACTTGCATAAACTGCTGGCCTGTATATAACGTAATAAATTTATGAACAGCTCACATATTTTCGGATTGATTTAAATATATTGGTATTGCGCGGCTTATAACATAATGACAGTTTCTTTCATGTCGCATATCTACCACAATGTATATCGACCGCAACCCCTCAACATACACCACCCCACATCTAGCTCTAATCCACATTGACCACCTGCCCACATCGTCCATATAGACCACAACCCCACATCTGTTACAACCCCACATCGACGTTCAACCGACATCAACCACTACCCTACATCGACTGCCATCCCACATTGACTGCTGCCTAACATCGTCCTCCATCGACCACCACCTCACGTTTATCACAACTCCATGACACTACACATTATATTCATGCGATTGCCATTGGTTTACTGAATAACTAAGAGAACAAAGTAAAACGATTCATGTCCAGTGTACTATCGGTTGATGTGCTATGATCGGCACAAAGGTGATCCAGCTTCTTCAATGAAGATATTAATTATCCAATACATGAGAGCATTGCCGAGTATTGTCTATAAAACTTGAATGCTGTTGCTAATATCCTGATATTGTCTAAAATATTGGAGTTTTGTCATTTTAACCCTTCCATTGTGGGCGCAATTGTACGAAATTATTGGTTTTAGCAGCTTGAGCTATCACAGAGGTCATCTCTTCCCTAGCGATCTCCCAGACCAGGTGACCTCTAGTGAAGACCCATTCCTCGACCCACGCGAGCCTGGCCCCTGCGTCCCTTCCCCAGTAACCAGGATCCAATACATATAACCATGCATTTCTTTCCCTCACATTCCACTTGCAGTCGCCAGACCCGAATACTGCTCTGCCAACACAACAGGCCCCATACTGCACACAGATACTAGCCACATTTACCAACACAACAGGCCACATACTGCACACAAATGCTAGCAAAAACTTCCAACACAACGGTCCACATACTGCACACATAAACACCTGCTGCATCCACCAACACAACGAATGCAATATATCGATCCACATACTATCGCCCAACAGGCCACATACCTGACACCAAGAAAGACCAACAGCACCCCTTTTCCATACGATATTGCCATCGCCTCCCACTTATGGCCACTGCTGCGACACCCCTTAAGCTCTCAGCTCGACAGCGACTATATGGAAGATATGCTCTTGACAGTCCCACTGCACATTAAAAGACAGCTTATTTAGCAAATGAGGTGCACCAGGCTGACCGCCCATTTCTACTACATGATAGTTATATACATTCCACCAAAGCATCTACACCTGGCATCAACTGTCTTTACTATCGAATACATTTGATATTACTTCATAGCGTCATAATCTTTTCAGTCACATTTGATATTATTTGAATGTCATTTTTCACGACAAACAGTGTATAGCAATCGCCAGCTGTTAATTTTCTAAAGGTTGTTACATTGGTCGTATGTGAATGAGAGGGCAGCAGTCAGCACAATGCAGTCCGGTACAGCCAGTTCAGAGGATGACAAAGACCTTACACACACGACAGCAGCTGCAGAGCAAGGTATGTCAGGCACGTCACTGGATGAAGGCTTTTTAAAAAAGATTGTTAGCCATCAGGGTCATTTATCTGCAGAAATATAGCCCGTAAACATGTCACTTGCTTCCGATGAATACTAATGCCCACTGTGTATGTGCGAGCTTATTCTTACAAGTTATCTCATGAATTTAGGTTTAGGCGAGTTCTGAAGCATGCCTTATTCTATAATTTCTTGCTTGTACGGCGCTTAACCATGCTTTGCTAGAATCTCGGTCCGAATCTTTTCAGAATTTCTTCGCTAGATATTCACTTCGATGGGTGCGTGTGGTCCAAGCCGGGTAAGTTCCTGGCCAAACCCACTTGACCAGCCGACACGATTGGTCGAAGAAGCCGATCAATGCTCATTGCCCTTGACCTTACGGATCCGCACGGGGTGCAAAGCCAATAACCAATGGGATTGATGACGGCTAGGATTGGCTATAAGGGTCACAACCTTACCACGCGGGGGTTAACCCAGGCTAAATATGTCGTCCTGGTAATAAAGGCTTAAAATCAGATGAGCCAGAATAATATCATAACACCCTCTCCAACTATATTCAAGTTCAACTTCCACATTTTAACCTATATAGAATTTACCTTTGAATTATGAAAATTGACTTTGTCAAACTAATTGATGGTTGAGTGAAATGGAATTCAGAATATAAATTGTTAGCCGTCAGGGTAAATAAGTGCAATTTCTAACATCAAATTGAAAACGTACGGTAACGCATTTAAGTTGGCCCCTCTATTAACAAATTATCCCATAAATTAAAGTTGCAGAAAACTGAAGGGTACACGTTATCTTAAGTTTACAGGTGCAAACTAGTCACTACAGATACCTTTGTGGGTCGCTTCCATGATCTCAGGCCGATAAGTGCTTTGATAACATTCCAAAGCCGATAATACAAGTTTTAATGTTAATATAGAAATTCCCTTATATGCCTTCTCAATATAGAATATAGACGAAAATTGAGGATCTGCACGAATTATGCTCTGCGAGCTGTCGTGTCCGAGGCTCTCTTGCAATGTGGGTTAGGCTGCTTTAAGAACAGTATTTAAACTAGTCTGGGTTAGGAACAGCAAGCATTATGGTACGTTCAACAATGTGTTCCATAGCTCGGTTATTACATATTTTAGACGTAATGATCGATTCGGTAACTGTTACGTCATATAAGTATTTTATAAGTATTGTGGAAAAATGGAATATCGCACAAACTTTTTTTTTCGGATTTTCGGGTAATATCGACACGTTTAGTAATTACTTAGCGGGGCCCTTCTTGTCTAAAGCTTTAATTGCTAGGCTTTCCTTGTTGCGATGACGCTCCTCAGTTTCTGTACTGTTACTCGCTGCTTGTGGTTGCTTGGAGTCGGGATTAGCCAGAGAAATAACGCGAGTTCAGGAGTAGAGTTCTTATTGGTTTTATTAAGGTTTCAACAAGAAAACTTCCCTGGGTTCTCGGTCTGAATCTCGTTTCTAACTAGAAGAATCTCCCCTAAATGATGAGAGCGGACTGGTTCTATCGTGCCCCTTGAGTAAGATTTCTCCAACTCGCGCTATTGGAGCACAGCCTCTAGACTAACGAGCGCGCATGGAGTGTAGACTCGTTAGCCATTGAACAATGGAATTTAGCGCACGCCATAATCATGCTGATAATTAATGTGGGAGGCTGGGAAAACTTTAGCTAGAATAGTATTATAACTGTCACACATGAACTCTCCATCACATTTCACTACAACTCATCATCACTTATATAACATGACCATAGCATGACCATGGTCAAAGCATCATTGACCCCACCCTCTCCACATCCACTCCCACCCCATATCATTGAGGGCCATGTTAAGACAGGGCCTCTGAGTTCATGTGTCAGCTAAATTTTACTTAATTACATACTTAAAAATAACCATTGTCAGTTGTTAACATCCCAGCGGAGATTTAAACCAAGCCCCCCCCCCCACACCCCACCCTGTCAGGCTGGAGGCTAGTGATGTTGCCAGTGTGACTATCTGTACATATCCTGACCAGATCATATGATGAGGCTCTATCAGCATTTATTTGATGTGCATGATTAACAATGGATCGGACAAGTTGGCTCTTCAGTACATCAAGCAATGCACAGATTGTGATCAACGAGTGACAGGCGCACCGTGTTTCCACGTAGTTTCTCAATAATCGAGCCGTTTTCGATGTGAACCATCACCACCTTACGTTCTTAGGAGGGGAGTGTTAATCCTGTCAACAGCGTTGTGGCCGATTGTACGGAGTGTGCACAGCAGCACATCATAAGCTGAATGGTGGTGCCAAATAATTTTTAGCCAGTGCTTTTGTGCATTTAGCGTCCTACGGGTCTGTGTGCTCAAAACGTGATACTTCAGTTTAGGAATAAAAAAGAAGGTGGAGATTATGGTTCACTGAGCGTATCCAGTCATTAAATATCACAATGAAGTTGGAGGGTGATAATAAGCCGAGTAAATATATGTTTCAGTTCCTTCTGTCACATTGAAATACGCCAGTCTCTTGCTGTTGTGTGGCCACAATGCCTTAACCACACTCCTCGTCAGCTACGTACGTTCTCGCCCGGGCGACATGTTCTTAGCCAGCACAGCCGTCATCCTCACCGAACTCTGTAAGGTGCTCGTTAGTCTGGCCTTCATATTCTACCAGGAAGGCTGGTCGTTATTGAACCTGCTACGCCACCTCAAGATGCACATCATTGACCAACCTATGGACTGTCTTAAAATCTCCGTACCGTCTATTGTCTACACACTCCAAAACAACTTGCTCTTCATTGCTGTGTCAAACCTCGATGTGGCCGTCTTTCAGGTCGGCTTTCAGCATTAGTTTTCCTTTCGTAATGGGTCCTTAACATTCATTATTGAAATAACATCTAAACACCGATAGCGATAATAATGATGATGATGATGATGATGATGATGATGATGATGATGATGGATGATGATGATGATGATATGATGATGATGACGATCATGATGATGGCGATCATGATTATTATGTTCAGAATATAAATATGTTCCAGGTTACGTATCAACTGAAGATTATGACTACAACACTCTTCTCTGTTCTTATGTTGAATAAGAAGCTCTCTAAAGTCCAATGGGTCTCGCTTGTAATTCTCTTTGCTGGTGTGACCACGGTTCAACTCCAAGCGCAAGCCAACTTGAGAACGACGAATGACAAAGTGTCCGTCGTCAAAAAACCTATTGTGGGCTTGTTTGCTGTCGTCGTGTCAAGCGTCATGTCCGGTTTTGCGAGCGTCTATTTTGAGATGATTCTTAAGGGCACCAAACCCTCATTGTGGTTACGTAACGTACAGATGGGCATGTTCGGCATGGTGGCTGGAGCTGTGACCATGACTGTCAACGATGGTGCTGAAGTTTATGACAAAGGATTCCTCTATGGTTATGATTCTATGGTGTGGTTTATGGTGCTACTGCAAGCAGTAGGTGGAATAATTGTGGCCATCGTTGTGAAATATTCCGACAACATATTGAAAGGTTTTTCCATGTCGGTGGCAATTATTATCTCCTGTATAGGTTCCGTTTATTTGTTCGACTTCCATGTGTCTATACAGTTCGTTTACGGTGCTGTGTTGGTTATGATCGCTGTCTACTTGTATAGCAAATATGAACCACAATCAATTAACATCACGCCAAAGTCGTAGCGACCTAGTGCGATCAATTCGCGCCTTTGTTGCCGTGTGTGAGTAAACGCACCCCAATGTGGTTACTTAACGGTGAACGTTAAATTTCACTGGAAAGATGCATTTTTATATCACATATCATCAACAACGAGTGGCTAATATATTCCACGTCATCAACAAGTAATGACTCATGGCACACAAGCATTTGATATGTTGGCATTCCTTTACAAGTGGCATATCTTTTCATCATGACATATTATCCAAAAAAATCAAAGTCAGTCTAATTATATATTAACAACGAATGCACCTATGGTTACGGTAACACACACACACACACACACACACACACACACACACACACACACACACACACACACACACACACACACACACACACACACACACACACACACACACATAAACACACACACAATCACACACACACACACATATATTTATATATATATATATATATATATATATATTTATGAATATATATATATATATATATGAAGATATATAAATACATATATGTATATATGTAGACATATGTATTTGCATATATGTATATATTTATGTATGTATGTATGTATGTATGTATGTATGTATGTATGTATGTATGTATGTATGTATGTATGTATGTATGTATATGTATGTATGTATGTATGTATGTATGTATGTATGTATGTATGTATGTATGTATGTATGTATGTATGTATGTATGTATGTATGTATGTGTATGTATGTATGTATGTATGTATGTATGTATGTATGTATGTATGTATGTATGTATGTATGTATGTATGTATGTATGTATGTATGTATGTATGTATGTATGTATGTATGTATGTATGTATGTGTATGGATGTATGTTTGTGTGTTTCTGTTATTCTTGCTCAAGTTGTACGTGTTGTATATTTTCTTTCGTACAAGTCATCAATGTTATGCTTGAATATAACAATGTGAATAAAGCAACTACGTAAAGAACCGATATACCTTATCAACTGAATAGTTATGGTCTGTGCTTGTTGTTTATTTTGGGCAATCATCACATTCGATATTGATCCACATGAAGACTATCGCCTGGAAGCCATTTTATGTTGTATATTGATCATGTTATCTTTGCGTGAAAAGAATTTCAATTTGTCACGGGAAATGATATTGTTACGAAATGGAATTTCAAGGTGATATATCTTTCGATAACTATCCCAACGGAAATGAGTTTCCAATGGAAAATAACACATTTTCCATTGTTCAATGGCCAATTCCACCACCTTAGGTATTTTGGCTTAATCCCTGCAACAAGCTATGCGTGACCAACAAAGACCATTTCACAGGTAATCGATGATCCAATCATGTTTTGTATTATTATTATTATTGATTATACACCCAGTGTCCATTCATTATTCGTACTATGATGTTGATTAAATGTAATAAAGACAGAATTACCGTTTATTGAAAGGTAAGGTAAGCATAGGGTTTAACGTACAGCAACACTAATGTGTTATATGATGCCTGAAAAAGTAGAGTAAAAATGAAGATAATATGGACCTGATTCAACAGCCGCCTTCTAAGATGAATGGGAAAAAGTCCATAGGGAAGGTTGAAACGATGAATTCAGGGGCTTGGTCGCATCGACCAATCAGAAGACGCCATATATTCATCATACGCCGAGCCCCGCACGTTTTATTAACAGTCCCATGTGCTTTCATGGTATCGTCACCAGGGTACAGGCGTATGTTTCACTCATTTTCAGATTACGGCACAGCTAAGTGGGAGTGAACCCTCTTAACCTAGCTATGAGCTCTTTGTCACCACCATTTGATTGACTGGACCAGGCCTTTTCGACTCTCGTCTACAAGGTTGCGGTGAAATGTTTTTGCCGCAAAGAGACCATTGACAGTAAGTGAAGGGAAAATAGAGCACTGTCGCTGTGACTCAGTTGCAACATCGTGACCCTAACATACTATTTCAGAATCGGAACCAATTCAGATGGATTTGTAGAATAAACCGGAATTTGTTAGATCAATGAGATGGGTTACATCCCGTGCCATGAATTTTGAAGAAGGGAATGTAGAGAATCATGTCCTCTGTGGCATTTGGCAGAACAGTGAATATACAGAAGATCTCCGGATGGAAAATACTTGCACTCGGCTATAGTACTCACTGAGAGACACTTAATTTCAAGCAGACCATACGGTAGGTCCGCCTCTGGGTCGTTCAAGCTGCGGTTAGGAGAAGAGCCAGTGAGTGTGCGTGTGCCATTTTGTGTTGTTGCTCTAGTCCCTTGGAACTGTTTTATATTTAATTGCCTCTTAAGATGTCCTTTAACAAACAGTGTGCAGTTCAGTGGAAAAGATACATGAACGGTACTGGGGGCGGCACATCTTCGACGAGGTTAAAGTCCTCTTGGCGGTAATAGGTGTAGTTTCCTAGTTGGTAAGACACAAAATGACCCACGAGGTCATTAACCGTGTGAGCCCTGGCGTTCTCCTGTTGGCAATGGAAGCCTTTTCTTCTTATTGACCACCCATTGTCCTCTTTTATACACACTGTTTATAATATCTCAAGCGGATTCAGCACATACCAAAATCTATAAATATTGGTCATTAGGTTAGATTACATCATCAACGTTATAAATACGTTTACCAGTCCAGGATTTCAAAACATAATTGTTTTTTGATATAAGACTAATGGATAGGACAAGAGAGGGCAAACTTATCTCCACAAAACAATGAAAAAATTCTCACTGGCTTGCAACGCCAGTCTATCATGGCTACTATATAGATGAAATTATGGAGGCTTCCTGATTGGTAATAAGTGAAGCAAAGCGCAGTCGTGCAGCGTGATTGCCATTATGGCGGTAGTCAGGCTAATCTCGGATTCGTGCGAGCAAGCGAGTTTCTATACATCATTCAGTGTAATGTGCATGGTGATGCCCAAGATGTCATATATAGCAACATATTTTCCTGACAATATATATACTGTATGCCTCTACTTGCTACACTGGGATTATATGTTATTGTAAACAATGTATAGTTTTCCCAAACGCCCATCGTCGAAAAATCGTGGTGTCAATCCTAATGTTAACTAATTTTGATATCAAAAATATCGATCACCAATAAAATCGATAATATACGTCCGATTGTGATAACAATTGGGTCAAGTGTAATCAGTGACAGCATTAGACGCATCGTAAAATTGGTCGGATGTTGATGACGTCACTAACGTTAACAGACAGATCAAATGTTATGAAAATAGTGACAAATAAGGTTCCTAATATCTACGTGCATAACACTTCGATTTTTAAAACGTTTACATATTCTGGAAGTTAAATCTAGTTGCAAACTTTTTCGTTGCAAATTTGATTGAAAACGATGCTTTCATTAAATACATAGCTAAAATCAGTAAAAGAAAATTAATTCCTAATTGCAAAGCCATTTATTGTCCAATCATGAAAAAGCTTTGTTTCTGATGATAATCATGAAGATGATAATGATTTACATGGAAATGAAGATGACAATGATCATGATGATTATGATACCTATTACTATGCTGATGACCATGATAATGATGATCATGATGATAATGATACTTATTACTATGGTGATGACTATGATAATGATGATCATGATGAAAATGAGATGACAATGATGGCGGTGGTCATCATGATGGTGATCATAGTAAGGGTTACAACAATGATGATAGAGATGATGATTGTTATGTTTGACGGCTTAGGCCAGGCTCCCCCCTGTGGAGTAGAACCATGTGTCATAATGTGGCGGTCTAAAGTGATAATGTTGACCCCCGCCAGGCCACATGACGAGTGTTCGTTGATGTTGCCGAACCCTTTGAAGTTTAGAAATAGTTGTTGGGGGTCAGTCTAATTTACGCATGTATGTTAATGTTCTGGGGCCAAATGGAAGGCCATGTAAGTTTAAGACACATTATATGTAATCTCCTGTGTAATGTTAATCTTATGTTTATATGTAAATGTCTTGGCCAACTGAAAGGTCATTCAAGTTTAAGGTGATTCGCCTTACATATAGCTTAGTGAATTCATGATGAATTAATGAGGCGTCCGCCCATTTGGTACATAAAGACCTCAAGAGCTGAGGACATCGAATCATTAGGAAATCCAGAGAGACCAACCAACTGCGTTGTCGACATTCATTACCCACTATCTCTCTGGTGAGGTGTCTAGCAGTAGTGTCAAGTCTAATTCAGGGACTACACTCTGTGAAACCGAACACGCAGAATTTCTTTGTGCTAGTTCATATTCAATCTAGGGTATGTTCATAGCAATGATGGCTATTATGATGATCATGAAGATCATGAGAGTGTAATGATGACAATGAATATGATGTATATAGTTGTGATGATTATGTTCATAATTATGATGACGATGGTAATGATGATGATATACTTGATAATGTTGAAGCTGAATGGGTGTTTCTTTCTTTCAGGCGGAAGAGACGTGGGTTCTTAATTTTCTCAAGACTGGCATCGCCGAAAGTGGTAGGGCTTGTGATCAGGTCACCACCAGGAGATCAGGACAACCTAAAACAAACATGCGGCATTTCTCTAGGCTATAGGCAACTGCAAGAGCCTCTCCTTCAATGGGTGCAGAACGAGACTCCGCCGGTATTGTGAATCTTGACCCAGCGAAAATCAGGCGCCAGCCCTGTTTACATCAGTGAGGTGCTTCAGTCATTGGACATCGGCAATGTTTCTGGAGGAGGGTGAACCCAATACCTGTCTTGCTCCAATCTGTGGCGAGGCATGTCGGGCAGTGGGGCTCAAATGACTGCATTCGTAGGATGGAATCTTTACTTTTCTTAAATGCAACATCAAGAGCTGTGTCCCAATACCACTTGCCTGGTTTTTTAGAGGTCACGGAAGGGCTGCATTACATTGGACGAATTAACGCTGTAGGCAACTTGGTTTACTAGCCCAAACCATGACCTGGCATCCGTGATATTTCTGGGCTTAGGGAATGTCCTAATGGCATCGAGAAGACCCTCAGATGGCTTGATGCCATTCCATGTGATGTTGAATCCCGCAAACTCAATGTCTGTTTGAGCAAACCGGAACTTGGATGGGTTGAACACCACTCCGTTGTTGGCACACAATGATATGTAGTCGACAGTGTGCCAAAAGCACTGCTCAATGGTGTCGTCCCATAGGAGGGTGTCATCAATGCATTTTGTCTTGCGTTCGACATCAATGGTGAAGTCGTCATAGGCTTTGGTATAACCATCGCCTGCCACATGAGAACCCTGTGGTGCTCGGAGATACCTGAAGCGGCCCAATTCAGTGATAAATGTGGTTGCCTCACTAGCGCTGGGGTTCAGCCGCATGGAATGGTAGCCATTCCATGCATCAAGGGTTGATTTCCTTGTCTTGGGAGGTACTAGTGCAGCTTGATTGAACGGGCTGGGGGTATGGTGAGTAAGACGGTAAGTAGCCTTGTTAAGGGCTTGCAGGTCGACTGTCCTGCGTGGTGAACCATCCTTTTTTGGTACAACTACCATCCTTGAGCACCAAACAGTGGGCGTTCCAGGCGGCACCGCTTCAATTATGCCCAGGCTTACATCTCGATCTATGTCAGCTTTGACTTGGGCTTTCCAATGATGGGGTACCGGAACTGGAGTGTGGTGTGCTACTGGCTTGGCCTCTGGTCGGAAATGGATCTCTAGTGGTTCACCAGACATGCAAGGCAGATGTTGATGTTCGCAAATGTTGAATGCTGAGTTGGCATAGTACTAAAGGATCCACTTATGCAGCTTCTGGGTATTTTCTTTGGTTAGTGGGAATGGAATTTCAGACGGGCGTGGGGGTGCAGGCTTTCTTTTTGGACACGTGCATGTCACTGTAGTATTGATGGTTGAAGCCATTGGCAATGGGAATGATGGCTGGACAATGCCCAGGTCTAACAGGGCTCGGATCGAGAGGAACAAGCCCTTGATATTGCGTCCGACATATAAGGCCTGTTTGCTGGTAGCGCCATTCACAGTAACAGATGCAAATAAAACTCCTGCTATGTCCATTGCAGAAGCTGTGACACCATTGATGGAATGAGAAGAAGGGACGAGGTGGTTCTATGATAGTCCAATGGAGTGGAGGACATCTATACCACAGGCACAGGTTTAAGCCCCAGTGTCAGCAATTGCCTCTATGCGCTTGTTATATAGTGATGCTGCCTCCCTGTCTAGAGGGCAGTGAAAGGCGGCATGCGTGTCAGGGAGAACATTGATTGTAACAGACAGTCTTGGTAGTTGGTGAGGGCGTCTGTGTGCGAAGCGGCCGACTGATTCAATCCATTCCATGTGGGGAACAACAAACCTCTCGTGTACAGCTTTGTGATTTGAGAGGGGGTTCTGTCTCGAGCGCCAGGTAGACCTGTTTGCCTGAAGGGTGGCGTGGGTGAATTCATCTTGGCAGCCAAGAGTCATAAACCACGATGTCAAAGTGCGTCTAGAGGTACTCTGTTCTTTTTTACGGCACACAGAATGTAGGTGGCCCACGATGTTTCTTGCTACCGCAACCTGCACAGCCTGGTGGAGTGCTGTACACGGGGGTCACTTGAGGGCTGCCTGCATGGTCGTTCTCACGTTTGCCACGTCGTTTGCGGTAACTCGACTGTTGGGTGGCAAGGGTTGAATCGCTGCTGAGTTGCTCCTTAGCACGTTTGCCATCTTCCAGTGCTTGAATGAGATCGAATTTAGCTGCAAAAGACTGAAGTTGGCTGTCTTTAGCTAGCACCTCGCACTGGATGTCCTTGTCGTGTATCCCTACTGTCAGCTGATCTGATATCATTGAGGTGGCATAGCTCACTTTTTCGGAACACTTGGGGCACGTAGATAGAAAGATGCAGTGCTCAGCTTTTGCTCGGAGTTATGCCACAAACTGCTGGACAAGCATGCTGGGGACTTGGTGGAGGGTATAAAACTCCTGGCGGTGGACAGCCTTATTGTTCCCCTTGACAGTCAACCGTCGTATATGGTTAAGCAGGGTAGACTCATCAAGGGAATCGATGGTTGACGGGCCAACATAATTAAAAAGCTCTAGACGGAGCTCCTCTGAACAACAGGCTGGTAGTTCTTCTGGGGACGATGATGGAAGTTGCGCACGACGCTTGTAGAAATGCCATTCGTTGACGAAGAAAGTCCATTAACTTTCAGTGCAATTCGGGTTGATGTTGGGGCGGTCAGGGAGTAGTATAGGGAATGGTGGTTCTGGCACAGGGGGAGACGATGTTGGGACCGGGCACGACGCTAGTCGCAGGTGGGCAGGGGAAGGGAGTCATCCTACCAGCCAGCAATCATCATTCCAACGGACTAAGTTAGGGCAGCCATGTGTCGCAAACACCTCAGCGCCACGAGTCGCAGGGGTAGGGAGCCACAAGTCGCAGGGAGAGGGGCGGAAGCCGTTTGAGTCACAGGTGGGGGTTTCATCGTGACTTGATTATTTTGTCATTTGTACCCTATTAGACTAATAAAACAGAAGAGTAATGACGCCCCACCACACACGCGCAAAACAAACTCAAGCTGACTATTCTGAAATCCACGGTACAGCCCCACCGCCCTCCCCACGCTCGAAGGTCGCCCTCGCGGCACTCGAAAAGAAAAACGCCCTCGACAGGAGAACCAAGCGGGCCATCAGCAACCAACTGCGAGGCTGGGTCATGAACGTTCCAAAGACTCACCCCTACGCCCCTGACCTCCTGACCTTCCAGAAAGGCGTGCAACCCCACGTTCGTAAAGTTCTGGTTGAGGAACTGAACCTGCTAGGTGGCCTCAAAACCCAGCTCGCAGTCAAAGTAAGTCTCTACAAAGATGGTGTCACGGAGTACACAGAGCCAGTCCTACGAAACAAGCAGTAAACGGTTCTAGGCAAAGAAGGCATTGACTCCGTGATAGACCCGGCTGGCCCCCAAATCCAGGAGATGCTGGAGAAGTGGGTTAACCTAGGTTCTGGGTGGATGTTCGAGGCCGTAGAAACCATCTGGATCGACATCGTGAAGTATCAACTACTCAAAGGCGGCTCTACCTCCCCCTACCACCAGCACTGGAAAACAAAAAGGCCATCATAAACGTGCAGAACGGGATGACCATTGCATACTATGGACCATCGACGCGGCCACCTGCCCAGAACCCGCAGCGGGCATCAAAGTACAGCTTCCAGTGGCTCAAGGATAAGCTAGAGGGCTCAGGCGTGTGCTACCCAACCCCAGTCGCCCACGTCGGAAAAATCGAAACCGCTCTGGCCTGAAAGTATTTGGCTGGGACGGGAAAGCCGTCATGGTCCACCGAATAAACAAACAACCTGGCAACCGCATAAACCTCATGCTGATTGAGAAGGATGGAGTATGCCATTACAGCTGGATAAAAAAACTGAACACCACCTCTACGACCAGACAAAACACGAGTGCCGCAAATTCTTCTGCGAGCACTGCCTCCACGGTACACAAGCGAAAATGTGCTCCTGGCCCACAAGCCCGAGTGCGTAGGCATAGGTCAGACTGCCGTGCGAGTAGACATGCCCGAGGAGGGAAAGAACATCCTAACCTTCCAGAACTGGCAAAAGCAACTTCCAGCCCCCTACGTCATCTACGCAGACTTCGAGGCGCTCACAGTAAAGCTCCCAGGGCCAGCCCTCAATCCAGAAAAGAGCAACACCCAGAAGACTCAGGAACACCAGGGCTGCGGCTACGGCTACATAGTAATCCGATGCGACGGGAAGACCTCACCCCCAGTCATCTACAGGGGAAGCAACGCCGTGGAGAAGTTCCTCAAGGCCCTACAGCAAGAGGAGAAAAAGATCAAATCGGTTCTCTCCAAGCCAGTCCCCATGCGGATGACCCAAGACGACCAAAAAGTCCACGAGACCGCAACCCAATGCCACGTCTGCAGCAAACCACTACTCACCGACCTGGTCCGCGACCACTGCCACATGACCGGCAAGTACAGAGGACCAGCCCACAACGCCTGCAATCTCAAGCTTAGGCTGAGCCCCAAGACAACTCCCATCCTCGTGGTATTCCACAACCTGAGGGGCTATGACTCCCATCTCCTAATGCAAGGCATAAGCAAGGTAGAGGGAGACATCAACTGAATACCCAATAATATGGAGAAGTACATATCCCTATCCTTCGGACAGCTCCGCTTCATAGACAGCGCACAGTTCCTCCTAGCCTCCCTCGACCAGCTCGTCTCAGCCAACAGCCCAGACGCATTCGCTGTGACGGCAGAGTATGAACCAGACCAGACAAAGCGAGGATTACTACTGCGCAAGGGAGTCTTCCCCTACGAGTACATGGACAGCTGGGATAAGTTTGATTCTCCCCTCCCGCCCATCCAAGACTTCTACAGCAAGCTCTCAGAGCAGGGCATATCCGCCACAGACTACGCCCACGCGCAAAAGATTTGGAGCACGTTCGGTTGCAAGAACATGGGCGACTACCACGACCTCTACCTCCGGACAGACGTCCTCCTCCTGGCCGACGTATTTGAAACCTTCCGGAAGACCAGCCTAAAGCAGTACGGCCTGGACCCAGCCTACTATACCAGCCCAGGCCTCTCGTGGGACGCTCTACTCAAGAGCACAGGGGTAAATCTCGAACTCCTCACCGACTACGACAAACACCTCTTCTTCGAGAAGGGTCTGCGTGGAGGAATAAGTATGGTCTCGCGGCGCCACGCCAAAGCAAACAATCCCTACGTAGGAGACTTCGATCAGGACAAGCCCACGAGTTATATCCAATACCTCGACGCTAACAACCTCTATGGATGGGCAATGAGCCAGGCCCTACCTACCTCAAACATTGAGTGGGTGGACCGGCCAGAGTCGCTCTCCAGAATAGTCCGCACCAACCCAGACAATGCCTTGACCGGGTACATCCTTGAGGTCGACCCAGAGTACCCACCCGAACTTCACGTCGACCACAACGGCTACGCCCTAGCCCCAGAGCGACTACTTGTCCAGAACGAATGGCTCTCGCACTACCAGAGAAACCTCCTTAACGAATACGGCAGCCACGAGCCATTAGTGCGTAGCAGATTCCGCGTATAAACCCCGAATTACAATTATAGGGCAGAGTATTGCTATGACGCTATAGGAGGCATGAAGCTGGGATGGAACGCCGCGTTTTTGAATAATCGTGGGCTGACTATCCCGATAACGGGATCGTTTGTGCTAGTCCCGTATTTTTATTTGATGTTACTACATTCAGAGGTCACTTAATCAACTTCAGCACTTCACCATGGAAGACTCCCGATGAGGTAAGTCGCAATTCTACTCTAGACTCCAGTCAAGAAATAAAATCCTATGTTCCACGGCAATATGTCACACTGTGTTCCGCAAATATATTATGCTTTCGCGGAAAATAGCACCCTTTTTAGAAGTTAGCTCATAAGGAACAACAGCGACATACAGCTCATCATAATCCGTCATAGAATAGTTTTTAGTGATAACACGTTAAGAGATTACTTTACAATCTTAAATATATATTTATGGCAGTTGTATAAAAATATTTTAATGTTTTTTTGCTACTCGTGTGTATCATTTAAAGCCATTCTGACTTTGTGAAGAAAACTAAAAATATGCCTGCAACCAAAGTTGCCTGACTCTTCCCTGACCACAATCTATGTCTGCCTTTAACCACAACTCAAATTAATAACTTGATATCTCAAGCTATTTGGCAGCATTGTGTGCCTGTGCATCATCCTAGTAGTAATTTGCACCACATTGTTTAACCTTTGGCTAGCTAACCAGCGGAAATACTGTAAATATTCAGCATATTGGTCATGTCTATGCCATGGAGATAGTTGGAGGATAATGGGGCATGCGTATTGGGTGAGGCATTTACTCACTTTAAGTAACTGTATATGTCCACATATATATGATATACGCATCTTACTCGACGTACTGTTTTGTTTTGGGTATAGGGGTAAATCTACCAGTGGTTTAATCTATCAGCGCCCACGGCAACACGTCATAATGTTGCTGGGGACTGTTTTGTTTACACACCAGGTGGCAGTCTCGTGAAAAAGACACACTGGCTTTACACATCATGTTAATGGCCCCTTTGAGTACGATTTTGACTATCTGTTTAATTTCAATGCGGTACTTGTTGTTGTTGTTGCATCAAGCGTCATATGGTTTTCAGCAACTATATACTATGTACGACGGATTAAAAACAAAACAAAGCCGTTACAAAACCAAAATATTTTGACTGCGAATACTGAAGATTCAAGCAGCCAGAGTTTGTATAAGGTACGCAGGCCACGATGAGATGTTAAAGTGCCCATCGAATTCGACCAAGCGCCCCTCGGCGCTAGTCTGCGTCCCAGACTCCAGGGGTTCCGCTACGCTTCTCGCCCTAGAAGGCGAGACTAATGAACATCAGTAACATGTAAACAGCGCCCGCAGCCATCAGGCTAGGGGACCTTACTACCTCGGCGCGCTCGCTGATATAACTGCATCTCTCACTCGAGGTGGGATGGAGTTGAGAGGGATCACCCTAGAGTTAATTACAGCGAGCTGATCTACTAAGAACATCTAAAGATCGAGACGACGTGTCTTGCTTTGCTCCTACCCTATGACCTTACTCCTTCCCCTGCGTTACAAACGGAATAGACGGAGTAATATTGTGTAGATCGGCTGCAGCTTACGAGTCACAGCTTACAAAAACTGCGTACTTACTATGTCTTTGGAAAAGTAGTCAGTATCATTTGGAAAAAATGTCATGGCTTATTTTCCCTGAGGCTGAATAATTCCTTCGAATCACTGTATGTATCCTCAAGTATGCACGTCGCATCACTATTTGTATCCTTGAATAATCACATTGGCTTCCTTTCTTTACGCATTGAAGAACCGACTATGAACCGTCTAATGTGTCACGAGGCGCTTGTCACGGCGGGAACCACTACTCGTGCGGAAGGGCTTCACGCCGTTGATTCTCCCTATGTGTGGGTATTGCATGGTTTACCTTTACCCCCCCCCCCCCTCCCTTATCTTGACTCAATTCACGGTTGCGAATCTTATCAGGTTACGGATGTGAAGTTGTCGTAGAGCCTTTGATCGCTCGGTGGGGGACGCATCGCGTGTTTGCAGTTTCATAGGTTTGGGGGTTGTAGTCGTACTAATGGCCTTGATAAGTAAATAACAAGATCAGCGGTACAAAGGTCTTAGCCAGGATTCCTTAACTGTCCGTCCTACCCTTGCTAACCCAACCCAACCCAACCGTCCCGTCTACATCCCTACCCGCAAACGGCCCACAACTGGAAATGTGTTAAATTCTTATTGGATTGCTCATCAACTGCAAGCTGCAGAAGTTTTAGTGCAATGTTTTAGTTGTGAAACTGGTGCTTTCTTGTATCGTATAATCTTAGCCTTTTCTGGAACTCAAATGCAGGGTTAGTTTCAATAGCTGACAAGCTATATCTCAAAAATCATGTTGGGAAATTATTGGATCGGGCAATAATATACACTGCAGTGCTGTACAAGAATGTTCCCGACGTGAGAGTCCGCATGACGTTTACTTGCGGGATCGCAGTAATATTCTGCGTTCTATGAAAAAAAGTTAGACCAAGACGTAGGTTTGTGAAAAATGTAACTAACTTAAAGAAAGTGTTTTTCTCTAAGATATACAATACAGCCCGCCGTATTTTAAAATCACTCGTCCAATAGGACCTGTGACGTCACATCGCAGGTGACTGTCCAAACTGTCTCCTTAACACCTTTTCGCTGTAGCATTCTAGTCATGTCTGGGAGGCAATATCTCATTGACTACGAATCGGAGAAATATCAAACTAACATGGTTATTTAGAAAATCACAGAGGTTATAAGTTATGGATGATCCACCAGCTAGAAACAATTTTAAGGACAAGATGCTAGGCGTCGAAAGTCCTTATTATCTTATATAGCAATGGACCCCCTTGCTGTTGGAGCCAGCTTGGCTGCATTCGCACCTTTTGGCGATTGCGACAAAAGTCACCCAAGTCAATTCAACGAGCGCGTTCGGTAGTTTTCGATTTTTCTTGGCTCACATATTTATATCGATATATGTCACTGTTGCTTGGGGTTATTGACTTAAGTGCCTGTGATCGCGACGTGGGGTCGGATGGGATTATGTCGACCTCACTACGTAGCCCCATGGACGGGTGGGTTGGTGTCTGGCTAACCCTGTGAAGTAAGGTGGTAAGGTTGCACACGAAAAGTATAACAGAGTATTCGAGTAAAATACTTGGATTTTAAAAACGGGACTGTATGACTTTCCCGTTATATAAATCGTTACTCCCACGGGACTAAGAATTATTTAACTTCAAAATTTAGTTGGCCCGTGAGAGAAATCAAAATTTTCCAATGACAATTACCATAGGTCGCATAATCCCACGTTTTTTTTAACATAAAACCGCCAGTCATGTGACTTTGGTATTCAATATGGGTTTCTGGTATGGTCAGTTGCTAATTGTATATTTTTTGTTTGTTTGTTTTGTGAGAATTGTCTCTTTGGGACTTAAAAAAGCGTACCTTCGCATCGAAACGGTGTTCAAGTTGCAGACATTCGGAGAAATATCGACGTCCGACATGCTAGCGGTGAAGCGCATCGACTTTTACACTTTATCTTGGTCTCAACTTGTGGTCACAACATGTGAGATAATGATTTATCTGCGTGAACTGACAAATATAGGAGATAACAACAACAACATAAAAACCCCAGAGAATTTAGTTCTAAGGCAAAACGTTAAATATGAATCGCAAAATGAGAATCCCCTCGTGCAGTGCGTATATTAGCTCCAACAATGGTTTAATAACGGTTCACTTCTCTTGCTGCTACTGCAAGCCTGAACACATTCGTACACAGTATAGTTACGCCACTGTTGAACACAGACACGCACACCCACACATCATACATGCATACATACATACGTATATATATATGTACGTTGGAACGTACGTACATTGGAACGTACATGTACATACATTGGACAACGTACATACATACATACATACATACATACATACATACATACATACATACATACATACATACATACATACATACATACATACATACATACATACATACATACATACATACATACATACATACATACACATACATACATACATACATACATACATACATACATACATACATACATACATACATACATACATACATACATACATACATACATACATACATACATACATACATACATGTGTTTGCGCACACACGCACATACATACATACATACGCACACACATTATACATACATACACACACACATCACACACATTAACAAACATACGTACACACATACATGCATATATACGTACGTACAACCATGCATACACATGCACTTGAACACACATACACACACATACACACATACGCACGTACGTAAAGTCATATGAATGTACGCACGCACATACTTCCATACATACATGCATACACACATTCATGCATACATATATTCATACTCACACACGTACATACATACATGCATGTATACATGCACACACACACGCGCACATATGCATACACACGCATCATACATACATGCATACATACACGTACACTCACTCATATATACACCCATACATACATACATACGTACGTACATATGTATGACATACATACATACATACATACATACCTGCGTACATACATACATGCTTGCATCCATGCATACAAACATACAAACACATACTACATACATGCATGCATGAACGCACGTATGCGCACGCACACACATATATACATTCATACACACACATCATATATACTTTCAAAAATAGATAAACACACACCAACACATATCATACATACATACATACATACACACACTCTTACACGTCATACATACATACACCATGCATACATACATGCATGCATGCATACACGTGCGCACACATATATACATGCATGCACCAAATCCCTGTGGCATGCACCATACGTATACACGCACACATACAGTAATGCTTTATGATTGTTGCAGGTGGGGTTCTTGTGGAGTGAAGTTTTCGCTCTGAGGAGAGAAACCACGTGACTCTGTTGATCTCCTTTGTCATTGAAACATCACGTGACGTTGCATGACATGGGAACGGGAGGAACAATAGCATCCACATCGGGGCCGCTTTGCAGAGAGTTGTGAGGAAAATGTGCAGAGCACAAAAGAAAACTGGACATCCCACATTTGGATTTGGCCCATGTATAATGGAACAGTAACCACAGCTATGCTAGAACCAACCACCCCCTCGCCGGGTCTGACTACAATGATGCTTAATTTGACAGATTCCACCTGGACAGCCCCATTATAGTAGAGCGGAAAAACTTGAACACACTGAACCGTGAAAGTCCCCCAGAGTTAACAATGTGTTAATATGGTACATACTTTATGAATTTTTAAATGTTATTCAACTTCATTCTAGTATAAGATGATAAGATAATCAATAATAAGCAAAGAGGGAAAATGCAACATAAAAATATATTATATTATCTATTTCAAACCTTCACTTAAAGGGGGCTTAATATTTTAGGCAACCGGCTAAATGTATATGGATTTTCAAGGTTAAAGTCTGCTAAAGAACAGAAGCATCATCTGTAGAAGAAAATAATTCAAGGATCCCCCCAGCCAGATCAAACAGCCACAGGTTAAATTATTATCCATACATTGTCTGTAAAAAGTGTCACAGGTGTATATATTGACAGTCTGATGCTGTGCTTTATACAGAGGCTAGGATAAAGATAAGAAGGAAAACTTCCTCACCAAGAAAAGGTACTTTTGTTTTCTGTGCCCTGTCTCTCAGGATATTTTGTATCAATGGAGTGTATTCTTCAGAAGTTTAGAGTCTCATATTGTGATGTGTACAGAAACAGCAGCCACTGAGGGGAAACTGAAGGAAGGTGTGTGCCCCACAAAACCAAACTATAGTTTGCATGCATAATACAAAAATACCAGCAGTATACTGCTGGTATTTTTATTCAGACCTTAATTGTCTTTGAGTCTCATTCCAGTTTTGGAATTTTTGAGTCTAGACTTAAATTACTGGATTACTGATATTAGTTTACATATGCCCATTGTTATGCATTTAACTGGCAACCATTACAGCTTGGTGTAAATTTGTTTAAATCTCATTTATAACCATATTATGTGTATCTGCACACAAAAAGCATTTGGACACTGTCTTTGGACTGAAAACAGGGAAGTCAAATACCTCTTTGCTTATCTTTGCTTTGTGCTTTTCAGCATATGCTTTCATAAGACACTCATAAGGAAAGTCAGCCTTGGTTAGTATGATTTTTTCCGTCAGTACTTGGGAAGAATATATACAAATCAGGGAATTGGATCTGAATGTTTTGAATAATTAAGAAATTTACCTAAAGCCAAATGTATCTGCATGCTCTTCATCTTACATATTGGGAAAGAGGGTTGACTATAAATGGGATTGTGATTAACTTGATCTGATATACATGAGACAGATAATACAAGCATATTGTTTTCTTTTTCCTTCTATTAAAAGCTGGGCTCCCTACGTTTCTTATTACCTGGGAAGAATGGCAGCTTCGTACTTGCTCATCACGGGCCATATCCACTTTCAGCCAATGACTTCCTCAGTATCCGAGGCAGTGGATTTAACTAACTTTGACATGATGTCGTTTGTTTGCTTGCAGGAATTTAAATCGTTTATGGTTTCATTGACCTTCTACGACTTACAAGATGTCATTAACACCCAAAGGTTTATAGATCACAGTTAATCGATGCTTACTGCACCTGCCAATACACCTGTCCTGGATTGAGAAACAGGTACCAGCCCTCATGTTTTGCGTAAGGTTGTTCGAACAAACCCTAATCAGGCGTTGGGACGTGATAATACCAGTGAAATACAGTCATCCACCAAAAAGAAGTAATTTTATTTTATTGACACAGTTTCACACCCTTCTAGTCGTCTGTTTTTCTATGAACATTGTGGTGTAATATTGCATCATTGAGTAAGCTGTGTTTTTTTGTATTCAGTAACCATTGCTTGTCTGCTTTGTACAATTATACTGTTATTTGCCCGGCAGGTGATTTTGACATCAGTGTTGGGGTGTATCCTCAAGGTGGTGCACATTGGACAGCAGTAGTAAGTATTGCCTATGTCATAAGATAAGTAACATATTGTGCCCCTTATTAAATCAGCTTAGAATACTGCTGAAATGATAGAAATGTGGCAGCATTTAGTTTGGTGTCACATTATGTTAGCATATTTCATTGTAATTAGTGGATTTTAATGAGCATGGTGTAGAACGTGACATATATCTTTGGTTTATTTATATTATTTTTTTCCAATTTAGATACCTTACAATTCGGCTTTAATAAATTGTCTGTGTAACTGGTACTTTGGAAAACTGCATTCTTACATTTAAATGGAAAGGGAATTATTGTTATGTATGTATAGATGGTACCATGAAACAAGGCAACATTAAATATTATAATTCATACGAAGACAAAACAAGAAGAGACACATTCAGTCTCACTAGAGGTGAGAACTTCGAAGGTAATGGTATGTTAATGGTTTGTGGCAATATAACACAGATAATGAGTTTGCTTGAGCCCTCGTTATCAATCAATTTAGAATGGTATATTGTATGCATGCACATTATTAATTTTATGATTAAAAGTTGCAATGAACCTGTTTGAACATATTAATGTGTGTGTTATCTTCAGTTGACCCAGAAGGAATAAAGTGGAGCTGTAACTTCTAATATCTCCCTATCCCATGATATGAATATTGCATCAGTTGGTCCTTCTGGTTGCAAACTTAAACTACACAAACTGAGGCACGATACTCCCACATTGGTAAGTGATAAAATGTGTTAATGTTTTTGAGATTTGATCTTTTGGTTTATAATCGTTAAGGAGTTGTGTGGGAGTGGTAGAAACTCACTTTCCATGATTATTGATATCTTTGTGATACAACTAAATGTTTTCAAATGACAAAAAGATAAACAGGCATTAACCCTTTGTGTACAGATGTACTGCAGCAAGTTCCCCTTGGGATGCACCAGATCAGACACGGGAGAATATATTCCATGCTTTGTGTTCCCCTTAGACTCGGATGTTTGAAATAAAACTGTATCAGTCAAGCAGTTGATGTTATGTTTCTCTAGGTACTTATTGCTTCATGTGCCTGAAAATGGCCTTTTTTTGCATCAAATATTGTGATGAGAGCATTGTGGCACCTCTGTTAGTATGTAACATAACAACATTCACTTCATGATTGAGTTTTCTCCCAGACTCTACAACATATATTAGCTGGTTGGTTTCCCTATAAAGCCTTATTACATGCACTTGCTGGTTTGTTCCCCTTTATAGCCTCATTAGATACATTTGCTGGTTGGGTCCCCTTCATAGCCTCATAGCACACACATGCTGTGTTGGCCACCTATATAGCCTCTCAACATACTTGTTGTGTGGGTCTCCAATATAGCCTACCAACATACACTTAGCAAGTAGAACACTCTGGCTTGGGGTCCATTGGTAACCAATCATGTATTTGTAGCGGAATCCGCTACAATATCATGATTTCCCATGGTTCTTAACTACTGGAGCCCTCTGGCATGGAACCATGCATGGTTCTTAGGTAGTAGGGGTCCCACCACCTAAGAACCATGCATGTTTGGAAGCTGGGTCATTGCAGTAGCTAAGAACCATGGGTTTTAGGGTATTTGTAGCGGAATCCGCTACAATATCATGTTTTCCCATGGTTCTTAACTACTGAAACCCTCTGGCATATAACCATACATGGTTCTTAGGTAGTAGGGGTCCCACCACCTAAGAACCATGCATGTTTGAAAGCTTGGTCATTGCAGTAGTTAAGAACCATGGGTTTTAGGGTATTTGTAGCGGAATCCGCTACAATATCATGTTTTCACATGGTTCTTAACTACTGGAACCATCTGGCATAGCACCATACATGATTCTTAGGTAGTAAGGTCCCACCACCTAAGAACCATGCATGTTTGGAAGCTGGGTCATTGCAGTAGCTAAGAACCATGGGTTTTAGGGTATTTGTAGCGGAATCCGCTACAATATCATGATTTCCCATGGTTCTTAACTACTGGAACCCTCTGGCATATAACCATACATGGTTCTTAGGTAGCAGGGGTCCCACCACCTAAGAACCATGCATGTTTGGAAGCTGGGTCATTGCAGTAGCTAAGAACCGTGGGTTTCACAGTATTTGTAGCGGAATCCGCTACAATATCATGTTTTCCCATGGTTCTTAACTACTGGAACCCTCTGGCATGGAACCATGCATGGTTCTTAGGTAGTAGGGGTCCCACCACTTAAGATCCATGAAATAAACACCGATAAGTTGACTTGAACGGGCTCCTGTGGTTATTAACCGTATTTTACGCTAAGAACCATGTCTTGGTAAAATTGACCGATAATCGAAATCGCCGACAATTCACATTACAGACTTTCCGATTCGCTTTGCAATGTGCTTATCCTTTTAATAGGCTTCTTGATGAATATATAACAGCCCAACTTTGAAATAAACACCGATAAGTTGACTTGAACGGGCTCCTCAATGCTGTGGTTGTATATCGTGGTTTATACGCGGAATCCGCTACGCACTAATACCTCCAGCCACGGAGTCGAGAAGTAGTATAGAAACTGGGGGTACGAGCGCAGTTTCCAATTTGACTCACATAAGCCAGCCTGCAGTGCGCTCGCACCTCCCCAGTCTCTATACTACAGTGTCAACCAGCCCATCCAGCCGATCTTCTCCAGGGCCACACTAAAAGAGGCGATCACAAGGACCTTGCGGAATAAGCTCTTCTAAACGACTTACACGCTCCAAAAGATCCTCATACTTTGATTCCAAATCCCTCACATCAATCTCAAGGTCCACCTTCTCCTCCGTTAAATAATCCACATCTACCCGCAGTTCGGCCACCACATTTTGATCAGTGCTCATTCTATACCTCAGCCCCTCATCTGTTCAATATATCAACGCGGGCCCATAGGCCAGAGTGTCTACACCATTCTCAGCTATCCACCGCTTTGAGTCAAAGGGGGAGAGAGACACCTTGTTAACGTGGAGACCATATATTTTGTGGCAGTCACTCCAGAGCATGTTCATTCCGTGGCGAAACTGCTTTTGGGCGAACAGCGACTCCACGTACTGAGTGTGCCGTAGATGCTTCTTCACCACCACCTTCTTCACACCTTTGGCTTTTTAGATATCCCGGCTCGACATCAAGATCGAGTACATCTTAGGGCGCAGACCAACATACTCCTTGATGGGCACGCCGGCGCACTCATCCTTCATCTTCCCCAGAACCTTACACACATCCCACTGACAATTGGTAAAGCTAGTACAGTAACAGGAACCCAGCGTCCACCGCCCAAAGCAACACACCAGCAGTTTACACACCACAGCGAGTTTGTGTAGATTGAGCGCGCTCTTTCTGAAGATAGGGCTCATTAGTGCTGGTCTCATTCATCCGGTATGAGTGATGCTGATTGTTAACAGACGTAATGGATGATAACGTAGGTGTTGGTGCAGGTGGATGGTTAAAGCGTCTTGTTACAGATGAGTGACACCTCTGTCACGCTGTCCAGTCACATCAGCAGGTTTCTTCTTTGCTTATTTTGAGCGGTTTTACAGGATACTATCATCTACTTGGCAAATCCTAGGTCCTTACCCATTCGTTTTTATTGGCATGACATTTTGGTAATTTCAAGGACGTGGTTGCCAAATTGGCAGGCAACATTTGACCTGTCATGCTTGTGGGCTATCTATAAGCATCCAGTGTACACCGAAGGGGTTGGTAACATTAGTGTAGCTGGATGAACAGGTTAGTCCAATATAAGTCCCGAAAAGTAATATTCATTGCGCTGCTTAAAATTAACTTGGCTAGGTCCGTCTACACCATGGACAGTACATAACTCATACCACAAGTCGAGGACTGCAGCAGGTGCTGTGGTAAGCTGACCCGGCTTGAAGAGCACCGTTTGAGCCCTCTGTTTGGCCTGAGTGGACAGGGATATGCTGGAAGTAATCTGGGTAGCAGGTTGAGTGTGAAAAGAGAATGGACCATATCAACTTGTACCTCGTTAACAATGGTAAGGGTTCAGTCATATTAGTTTCACTGCTTAGGAAACACGGAATCGTGAATGAGGTGTATATTTCATACGTGGATCCAGTCACCGCGGAATCGTAGTTTTCAAAGAAGCAAAATAGGTAAATGTAAATCGGATATCACACACCATGTGTGAATGGTGCGCTTGAGCAATTTCTACGCATACATGTGGTCTGTTCTATCGAATCGTTCCATTAAGGGATCGAATCGTTCCATTAAGGGATCGATAGGGAAATACTAAGACTGGTCCAGCTGTTAGGGAAGCGAGGTAGCAGCCCTATAGGAGTCGACATTTATCTGATAAACTAAAAGTAACAGGAGCTGTAACACTTTTTCGATGGTTGAATGAGGGATGGTTTTGTTTCCGTCGACCGTAACAGCTCTGTGTCCATAAACGGTCTTAATTCTGCCCTTTATTTGATTAAATTCAGTAACTTCAGCAGGCATCATGTCTAGCATCGTGTCTGACATCGTGTCTAGCATCGTGTATATGTCGTGTCTGACATCGCGTCTAGCATCGCGTCTTGCATCGTGTCTGACATCGCGTCTTGCATCGTGTCTGGCATCGTGTCTGACATTGTGTCTGGCATCGTGTATATGTCGTGTCTGACATCGTGTCTGACATTGTGTCTGGCATCGTGTATATGTCGTGTCTGACATCGTGTCTGACATCGTGTCTGGCATCGTGTTTGATATCGTGTCTGACATCGTGTCTGGCAACGTGTCTGGCATCGTGTCTGACATCGTGTCTGACACCGTGTCTGACATCGTGTCTGATATCGTGTCTGACATCGTGTCTGGCATCGTGTCTGACATCGTGTATGACATCGTGTCTGACATCGTGTCTGGCATCGTGTCTGACATCGTGTCTGACATCGTGTATGACATCGTGTCTGACATCGTGTCTGACATCGTGTCTGACATCGTGTCTGGCATTGTGTCTGACATCGTGTCTGACATCGTGTATGACATCGTGTCTGACATCGTGTCTAGCATCGTGTTTGACATCGTGTCTAGCATCGTGTCTGACATCGTGTCTAGCATCGTGTCTGACATCGTGTATAGCATCGTATCTGGCATCGTGTCTGACATCGTGTCTGACATCTCGTCTAGCATCGCGTCTAGCATCGTGTATAGCATCGTGTCTGACATCGTGTCTGACATCGTGTCTGACATCGTGTCTGACATCGTGTCTAGCATCGTGTCTGACATCGCGTGTGACATCATGACTAACATCGCGTGTGACATCATGACTACCATCGCCTGTGACATCATGACTAACATCGCGTGTGACATCATGACTAACATCGCGTGTGACATCATGACTAACATCGCGTGTGACATCATGACTAACATCGCGTGTTGCATCATGACTAACATCGCGTGTGACATCATGACTAACATCGCGTGTGACATCATGACTAACATCGCGTGTGACATCATGACTAACATCGCGTGTGACATCATGACTAACATCGCGTGTGACATCATGACTAACATCGTGTCTGACATCGTGTATAACATCGCGTGTTGCATCATGTCTAACATCGCGTGTGACATCATGACTAACATCGCGTGTGACATCATGACTAACATCGCGTGTGACATCATGACCGACATCGTGTGTGACATCATGTCTAACATCGCGTGTGACATCATGACTAACATCACGTGTGACATCATGACTAACATCGCCTGTGACATCATGCCTTACATCGCGTGTGACATCATGACTAACATCGCGTGTGACATCATGACTAACATCGCCTGTGACATCATGACTTACATCGCGTGTGACATCATGACTAACATCGCGTGTGACATCATGTCTAACATCGCGTGTTGCATCATGACTTACATCGTGTCTAGAATTGAATTAAGCATGGTAACCTTTTTAATGCATCGATCGATCAAGTTTTTGTTGTGGTTTGACATCAGTTGTTTTGTGAATGAGGAGAATGCTTGTTGGAGAATGAGATATGAATAATATTTTAGCCATCTGAAATACACGCCTACCAATCCAGCAATCCGACTGAATGTGAATGTGAGGCTCACTGCGCCTGTCATGTTATCAGCCACATAGACTCATCGACGACAATCGACCCGACTCTTTCTTATCAAGTTCGCACCTGCTGCCAGGATTTGCGCAGCTTGCTGCGTCAATACGCCCCTGAATAGGTGCATTCATTGATACCTTAAGCTGATGATTAAGATATCACATAAAGACCCGTGTGTTCCCCTCTCACAGGTACTGTCACGACACGTGACCTGCTCGCGATGACGAGGAACAAGCCGACGAGACTGACCGTGGTTCTCATCCTCATATTTAGTGCTGTCATATTCACGATAAAAAACTACGGCTTTGGTCAGAGATTGAAACCATTAAAAATTCACCGGATGGACTATGAAGAACCAATCTATCGCCATGAAAAAGGGGGCGTGGTGCAGGAAGGAAAACCTTTTCAATGGGACAGTAATCTGATGAACTTACACGGACTTCCTTTAACAAACTTTGTGACACCATCACAAGAGATTGTCAATGGATTTGTGTTCGTCATGGGCTGCAGCTCAAGCCACTTCGCCGAGAGTCGGGCGGCTGTATTTAGTGTGCAGAAATATTTCCCTGGACGAAAAATTCTATACTTCGATTGGGGTTTGAATCCTGGTGATGCTGAGGAGATATCAAATTGGTGCGATGTTGAATTGCGGCCATTCAATTTCTCGCTATATCCAGTACAAAATGCCATGGCAAAATATACCAATGTGAGATACCAAAACGCTAAAGTGTATGTTATCATTGAAGCTTTGCGGGAGTTCCCGGCCGTTACATGGATAGATACTTCCATTCGATTCTTGTCCAGCAACGTGTCGTCCATGGTCAACACAGCGGCCAGCAACACGGGCTTTGCATTACTAACGGTAGGTGAGACGCAAGTTAGCGTCTTCTGTACCACACCCGCCGAGACACTCGAGTACCTGCCTTCTAATGTCAGGGATTTACAGTATTTAACGTCACATCCTTCAAACCTCTTCATGATTGTGAGGACGGCGGAGATCTACGAACACGTCATCAGGTGGTGGTATCTCTGCTCTATGACGTCACAATGCTCGTCTCCCACTCTGAAGACACGCTGTGATTTCCAGGGCGCTGGATGGCGTACCAACAAGACGAGGTTTGTGTACCAGAACTGCACCCGAGCCGACCAGTCGATTCTCAATATCCTGGCTGCTAATCACTACCAGTATAAGTCACACCAGTACTTACTGCCGCTGTCCAGCTCCAGGTCTATTCGTAGGATTGCCAGAGGGGAAAAGAAGCTTAACGAAAGCCTTTGTCTCCGCAAGCCTACCGTTCCCCGGCGTTCTTATCACACCAGGAAGTAACAAAAACGGCGGCGCTAAGTAGCTGATCCATGTGTTAGCGGGTTGTCTTGGGATGTTGTGTATGATCCTGGTCACTTTGTATCTGATCCATGTGTTAGCAGGGTGTCTTGGGTTGTTGTGTATGATCCTGGTCACTTTGTATCTGATCCATGTATTAGCAGGGTGTCTTGGGTTGTTGTGTATGATCCTGGTCACTTTGTATCTGATCCATGTGTTAGCAGGGTGTCTTGGGTTGTTGTGTATGATCCTGGTCACTTTGTATCTGATCCATGTATTAGCAGGGTGTCTTGGGTTGTTGTGTATGATCCTGGTCACTTTGTATCTGATCCATGTGTTAGCAGGGTGTCTTGGGTTGTTGTGTATGATTCTGGTCACTTTGGGGTTTCTTTCTTAGGTACCGGGAGTAACGGAATGAAACTCAAATTGAGACTTAAGAATTTCTTTATTTTCTAAGATCTCTGGCGCGCTCTCGAATGGTAAGTGTGGTGATGCGAGCATTGATTACACTGGAGGAGAATGGTAAGTGTGGTGATACGAGCAATGATTACACTGGAGGAGAATGGTAAGTGTGGTGATACGAGCAATGATTACACTGGAGGAGAGAGAAAAGACGTCACTTAGCATCTAATGCAAGCCGTGCTTTGATATTAAACCCTTTACGATGTTACCTTTTTCTATTACTATGTTACTATTTCTTTCTATCAAATGCAATGTCTGCAGCATTGGTGCCATGTTACGATGCCCTATTGTTTAATCCTGTTACTCAGTGTCCACGTCCCGCTATGCAGCCGGTAGGCTGAATCGCTCAATAAAATACTACTATTACCTAGGATAGTAACGACATATTTCAATGTTGTGGCATCATCCCTGTCGCTTCTGTGAAAATCCATAATGAGGAGGGGGTTGGGGGTTGGGGGGGGGGGGGGGGGGGGGGGGGCGGGGTGTAAAAGGTGGGGGCAGCTGTGAGCTGGTCGCTGGTCAGTCTTAAAGTGGCTCTCGTCTTCAGCATTCAATACTCTGGGTAATTATAGCCCAAGTGGGCAACTTACCGTTAACACTTATACTGGCACTTACTACATGAGTCGACTGAGTGTCAACGGTCATGTTTATAGTAATAAACCCTAATTTATCCACTCCTAACAGTTTCACTGTATAGGAAACACGGAATAATGGATGAGGTGTACATTTCATACGTGGTTCTGGTCACCGCGGAATCGTAGTTTTCCAAGAAGCATTACCAGGTTAACTTACATCTGATATCACCCACCATATGTATAAGCTACGCTAGAATAATGTCTATGCATTACTATGGTCTTTTTTATTTGAATCGATCATTTCAGGGATCGATATGGGAAATACTAGGACTTGGCCACCCGTGTAGGATGCCTCGTGTTTACCGTGCTAAACTGAAAGACGCCATGGTAACCATCGAAGCAAATATTGCCTACCTGATATGCACATTTCTTTGACGGGTAAAATATATACAAGTCATAACCTTCCCGAGATGTATTGCTCAAGGCATTGCCTACCTGTTATTGATAGCTCTTTGACGGATAGAATAGAATAGAAAGTCATTGTTTATCTGATAAATATATCGTAAATACCTCCCTTATACGCATGGGTATTCGGCGGATAAAGTTCTCCAGATACACATGACGCTTTGAGACTTGACATATATTAGCAGGTAGGGGACGACCGCCGATGGAAGTGATGCACGTCGATCAAATGAAAAACCCTTAGATCGAAGTGACTCTTGTCATAAAGTGAGCACCATACAACAGTTAAATACTTAATCTGCTACTGAAAACGACATATTACATGCTTTTTATCAGAAAATGTATGATTATTCGTAATATTCAATATGAAACTACTGTTTTCCTGATCAGAATTAGCATTCAAACTATTAAAATGTAAACAGTTGAGGAAAAGACTGACCAATAACTATGCGGTCCCTGTTTCATTGGTGGGGTTGGTGTAGGCAGGTATGGGGAGGGTTGGTACAAGGCATTAGAATTAGTCCTTGGTTGTTGGTTCTCTTCTAAGTAGTTAGGTATGTTTTTATTACTTTAAGATTTGGCTATGTTTTTAATCTAACATATTGGCCAAATCCCAACTCCAGAAGGCAGTATCCCCACACAGTCTTTGACAACTCCTGTGCTTGTAAATAATTTGGTCCCATAATGATCTTTAAATGTAGATGACATTCACTTATAGCCCTGCGTAGTGTGTGTAATTTCAATATATGTCTTCTAGGGCTATGGTTCAACTTAAGTTGTTCATGTCATCTGATGAATCCAAGTAGAGTTTCTGCGCCTGCATTGATGGTCTTAATATTTTACCTGATACGCCTTACCATTCTATTTTGAACCATTTAAGTGATTGGTTAAGTGATGTACCTTCTAGTATGGCCATTGCAGGCTCTTTATTTTGATCAGTTGGGTTGGGGGGGGGGGGAGCTGGAGGGGGTGGGGGGATCGCCAACAAGGATCTCTAAGGTATACAAAGTTATGTAAAGTAGTTTGTTGTATGATATCAAAAGGATGTGGCAAACACATATGTGACTATATTTCTAATAGTTACATCACCTGTCAGGTGATGCAACTAAGGTATCATTAATGTTAAGAAGGAATTCCTTCTTTTCATTTGAAAGGTGTGAAAAATATCATGATTATTTCTTTTGAAGTAACTGCTTTAGTGGTGTTCCTCATGTTTGTAGGCATGGCTAGTTGAAACACCGGTACTGAACTTTGAATGTAACCTAATTAATTGATATCAAAGAACAATGTCCAAAGCAAGAACATCTATAAGGAACGACGTCAGCAATAATTCTGTTGAATTTGCTACCTTGACCAGTGCAAACAATGATGAGTTTGGAGTAAGATTAACCATGGACAGATCATGACTATTGGTACATCAACAAAGAGTATGAGAAAGCTGTCCAAATAAAGAACGCACACTATAAGACACAGCTAATGATTCAGCCCATACTGCACAGAAGAGAAAGATAGGTAGCCTACGACTGTTGCGAAGTTTAAATTATATATATATATATATATATATATATATATATATATATATATATATATATATATATATATATATATATATATAGAGAGAGATATATATATATACATATATATAGATATATATATATAGACTCAGATTCAGATATATATATATATATCTATATATATATTTATATATATATATATATATATATATATATAGATATATATATATATATATATATATATATATATATATATATCTATATATATATATATATATATATATATATATCTATATATATATATATATATATATATATATATATATATATATCTCTATATATATATATATATATATATATATATATATTCTTCAGAAGTCAGCTACGGTTTTTAATTCAATCAATGTATGCTCAAATCCACTGAACGTCGGATAAGTAGTGTACTGCATACTTGAACTCTCAAGTGGCCCTTTATTCAAGGAAATCTATCTATCTATCTAGCTTCCTGCAAATACCCACGTCAATACCCACACCTCTTGCCCCGTGTAAGATAAGTCGTGACTCAATATTTGGGTATGTTTCGTAAATTGGGTTGATATTTATTTTCTGAGCATTCAACGATAGGTCGACTAATGGGGGTGTGCAGGATATGTCATCTGGGCTACAGTGAATATAGATGACAGCTGATGTGTGTGTTGCAGTGAGTATTGATTACACGCTATATAACAGGTCTATACATAGCAATTTACCTGCGATAAAATTGATGTTGTTTCCATCCATTCGATGAACCATCACTGAAGAATAAACACTTGGACGGAATGAATGACTGTTTTAGCTGCCACTTGCATCTACTATATATCAAGTCAATAGGGCTACAATAATCTGTAATTGTTTTTACGATCGAGTCTTTTCCACGAAGATATTGATGGTTCAAAATTCCTTTCGATGACCCATCGGTAAGGGACAGGTATCAACTTAGGTCAGACTCTGAGCAGTAGATAACCTTGATCAACAGATAATATCTGATAACAGGTCTTAATTCAACAACAGGCACTATCACCCCAGTAACCAGTCATAGGATCTGTTAATCAATGCGTTCATATCCTCTCCCCAAATGATCAGTTTGTCTTGCTTTATACACACACACACACACACACACACACACACACACACACACACACACACACACACACACACACACACACACACACACACACACACACACACACACACACACACACACACGCGCGCGCACACACTTACACACATACAAACACATACAAACACACATACGCACAAACACATATTCACACACACACACACACTCGCCATAAGGCACACAATACTGTCAATATAATGTCTCCATCCGATATCAGCAATCTCGACATAATGTCATCCCACCAATGCCACAGCTGTCACCCAAGACACTTCCTTATATCTTCACCAAGTCTTCATCCATCGCATTTACTATGTTCCCCGCTCACTCACGTCATTCGCCATCAAAGATAAGTTGCCTGAAAGTCTGTGTACATTTGAGCCCATGTTTTAATCCATTTGGTTTCAGTTGGTTCTGTCACAGAGAGACCATCCTCATCCATCACCATAGTGACATCACTTTGCTGTTACAAGTGATGCTAATCCTCGACCGTTCATTTACACTTTGTCAGAGTTATATAGGCGCATTAATTCTTATTGTATATGGCCCTGAGCTGCCTAACATTACCAGCTCCTACAAACACGCGCACGACATAGCACGCAACGTAAATCTACAATAGGTCTTACTTATCGCCTCAATAAACATATGTGCTCTGCCAATGGTCAGCAGTCTATAAATACAGTCGGGTTAAAACATTACGTAAAACCTTTAATACATACAAGTGTTCAGTGGCTGAAACTAGCTCCGCAGGTAAACTATTCCATGGAGACACAACACGAAACGAAACACGAGTTCTTCTTAATTTTGCAAAGCTGTACAAATATCCCCCGAGTCTTGAGTTCTCAGCACTGCGCAGCTGTAGAAACACATGATCATGGTGAACATGTCGTAAACCTGCATGAGATCTCCATAGAGACGTCGTGGTTAAATATATGTCAGCCACAACAGAGTGCTATCTTTGTTCGTAACCTAACTCAGACATACCGGCTACAAGCTTAGAAGCACGCCTTCGCACCCGTTCTAATATATCTATGTCACAGTGAAGGAATATTGACTATTTGAAGGAACTTTATCTCATGCTTTTTGAAAGTTCAAATGTGTAATATGTACAGTATCCCCAATCACTAACATTTTAGTATCATACTCTAGAAATTTCAAAGGATTAGTGAGGCTCGAACATTTGTACAGAAAAGCATGCTGAGATTTATTCAAGTTTCAGTACATGTTCTGAGAGTTTTCCTCTGACATATGCATCTGGATGTCAAACTAAGCTTACAGGTCGGTAGTTTGGTGTCTGATGACGATTACCTATTCCAAGTACTGGTGTAGGAGTATCATGTCCAGTCGGCAGGAGTATTGGTTGGATCAAGAGGATTATAAACACACTGCAGCTGGTGTTGAAGCTTTTGTAGGTCACTGTGTGTTTGCGGAATTCAATTTCTTCTATGCACGTTAGAATAGTCCTCTGTAAACTGGTTATCAAAGCCGATATATACTTAGTGAGACTGCCACACATGTGTAGAATCAGGATGAACTGCTTGTATGCCGCACCAATAATGTAAGCAGGTGCACGGTCACATCTCAGGACGGATGTGCCTGTCGAACTAGAAGCCGATCAACAGACCTGAGCTTCGGCGCATTACATATATCAACAACAATATACTAACCTGGCCTAGTTTGAATGCTTTGCTGTATGTTGACTCACAGCTCCCACGCATAGCATTATCAGAAGTAAAGATTTGATCAAGTTGTCGACCAAAGGTCTCGCGTTGTATTGCTCCTAGATGCCGGTATTTCAAAGTTTTAATTAGGTGAATAAAATGTGCTCAACAATAGAATAATATTGTATTTATCAGTTGCCTTTATTTGATATGCGTCTCATTGGGGACAATCAGGAGGAAATTCACAATTCGCGATAATAGGGTTTGGTGATAATGGGGTTTGGTGATAATGGGGTTTGGTGATAATGGGGTTTGGTGATAAGAGGGTTTGGTGATAAGAGGGTTTGGTGATAAGAGGGTTTGGTGATAAGAGGGTTTGGTGATACTATGGTTGAAATGCTGATAACTAAATTTGCCCAAGGATACAAGCTTGTCATTTAACGGTATAAACACCAGTGTCTGCTATATGACCAGATGGTGCAGTACAACAGGACGTCAGAACCATCTCATGTGATCAAACTATTAAGTAGAACAGCCATGAGCAGCAGCCATTGGACGGGAACAGATTCAACTACAATCACGATCGTACTCCAATCCGCCCTCTGTCATGTTTCCCCGGCAACCTCCTGTGACAAACCATCTTCTTCGCATGTGGTTGTAAAACTTGTAGAGAAATTGCATTTGTTAGCGTCATGAGTTAATTTTTGACAGAAACTATGCGTATGCATGCCATAGGCTTTCCTTACCTTACGTACATTTACATGTTGCAGAGAGCTACTTGAACATTCTAAGCAATGAGCCAGGTGTTCACTTGAATCCATGCATAGCTAATTAACCAACTGCTTTGTCAATACAAACGCTCATCGTTTTGTGCGGTTTCGAAATAAAAAACAGCATACTTTCCTGTTAGTCGTTAATCTTATCATTCATGTCACTGCTGCCCTCTATGACATGTAGTGTTCAGTACAATGTGCGACAGCAGGAGATGATTGCTGGGCGGGTATCGCACACTATACCCCGTAACATTCCATCTTTATCGCCTTAACCCATTCGTGCACCCACCTTAGCGCCATTCTCACCAAACAAAGAATATGCAGAAGTATCAGCATGGTAAATACTTCAATTCGCTCCAAATTACCCGGTCACGCTTAGCGTACAAAATTTGTTCATTTTGTCATGCCATAAATCACATGAAAAGCAAATGGATTCATTTGAGACCCTGGAGGTTTAGGATGACAGTGGGTTGGGTCTACCTTACCAAACGATTGATTTTGCTCAGGTCAGTCAAAGCATGTGCACTTTGTAAACATTATCCTGGTGCAATCAAACTTGTTAATAGCAGCGAATTTGCCAAGTCTGCCCAAATGTATAGTGAATGCACATGAGTAGCATAGCGTGTAGCACATGATCCCTGACGACATTTGTTACATTTGTTATTTTCTAAAACAGCATTTTATGCAAATAGAACACAACTAGCTTAGTATGAATCACAACGCGCTGATGCCTCTGGTTTACGAGTAAAACAGGCCTTTATTGTCTCTGTGACGTTTGAAGTTTTGTACATAGCGCGTAATGCGGACAGTGAATAATGAATGTCCTGCTAACTGCTGGGAAATATTATATCTTGAATAAAAAAAAGAGATCACAACAGCAAAGATATAATTTGAAGAGAGCAAAGAGAATTTCTAGTGCAGAACAACAGTATCAACAAGGGGATGCTTGAGTAGGTAGCTCTTTGGCCTAGCACTTAGACCATAGGCTTTGGTAATGTCATCTTGGGCCTAGTATTTAGACCAGAGGCTTTGGTAATGTCATCTTCGGCCTAGTTCTTAGACCAGAGGCTTTGGTAATGTCATCTTTGGCCTAGTACTTAGACCAGAGGCTTTGGTAATGTCCCATACGTTTCTTGCATTATGCCAACCGGACGGTAGTAATGCCTGTTTTTGGACTGGCTAGTGTTATATGCTATGCATGTAGCAAGTGTAACCTGTGATTGATTACGAACAATTGTTCTACAAACACAATATTACATCATACCTAACTCTCAAACCCCTTCGTGTCGGATTCGGAAAACGGATTTCGATTACTCAAGGTGCTATTTCGTGCACTGCTTATGATAAATCTGGCTTCTATCGTGAAGATGAAGATAAATATTGTCGGCTTCTCAGTGTGACTTCTGAGTGGTTTTGTTCCATAACAGTGGGGATATGTGTTAATATATTGCGGTCCATTGTCATACTTATGATTCAGTTCAACTATCTCCTCTGGGCTATATCAGACAGTCTTAACTGTCTTCAATCGACTTCTGATATTTACTTACAAAATTTTTAACCCGATTTTATCACAGACGGCTCAGGTATAACTGAATATCAACAGGTGGCCCATATACGATATCAACACTGACGAATCACCATGGTTATATCAGCAGGCGATCATGGTTATATCGTACGTTTAAATGGTTTCGTGCAGGCCATGTTGCATTTGGTGATGATTAGAGCCTATATACGATATCCACACTGACGAATCATCATGGTTATATCAGCAGGTGGCCTCAATATCACAGATGGTTGGTTGGTTCAGTTGCACAATAAAATGTCATTTTAGCGTTGATTGCATTTGATATTGTTTTTTCATTATGACATCATCAGAAGCATCATTCATATGTGACGTCGACGTTAGCATCACATGTCAGCATCACTTGCTCAGCTTGTCAGCTTAGCATATTGTCCGCATTAAATTTGATCTACTGTAGAATCAATATGGTGCGATGCGATGCAGTACTGATCCTGCAAGATCGCATTAATCCTATCCGGAATAATGCCATGCGCACTCAGCAGCAGTTGGTGACATTCTGCTGCCTATGCGGCTGACTGGTCTAATGGCTTGTGGTATTACCACGAAGTTGCCATTGTTGCCATTACGATGAAGCCTGCGACATTGGATGATTACTGCTAGTGTTAAAACACGCGGTCGCGCCGTCATGTGGGATCAGATTTCGCTTCGCAAGACTCGATAAGCCTTTCTTCGATGCCTTAACCGCATTTGGAGGTAGCCATTGTAGGATGGCAAGCTTTGAAATTGATATCGCCGACAACACATATCGGTCATCAATGAACGAGTACCTGCCATAAAGACGCAAACCCTGAACTTCTCGAATTAAGTCATGAGTTATGGTTTTGCAATAAATCTTAAGCAATCCTGGCTCTAATTGACATACATTTAGATAGTATGTTGACTTTACCGTTTATTGGCAACACGTTCCTTAAAAAATAATTAATAACAGTTACGGATTCATCTATTTTACTGCTGTCACACAAGCAGACAGGCCGATGGAAATACATCACAGAAGGTCTCTCAATTGTCAAATTGTGTATTGATCGAGGAGCTGCCCTTCGTTTTGATCCTAATCATGCCTCTGAGGATAACATGAGTGACTGAGGTACTGAAGTCGTCTGCCTTGAATTTATGGCAGGCTCAGAAATATAAAAAAGATATATTATGTTTGGTTAGGAATTAATTGCTGGGCTCGTTGGCATCCTGCTGCTAATGCACTACTTGACCGGCTGGCCGCATGCTCCCTTGGGTCCAGCGTTGTCATTTGAATGTCGAAAGTAGCGCCGTAAAGTCTGATGGATAACTACATGGAGGCTAGCTACTTAACGCTCCGACCCGTTACATTTTCTACTCGTTAAAGATTGATTTATAAGTGCAAAAATTCTCAAAGAATGGCATGTTTCGCCATGGATGATAAGGTATAAGTGTGCTCATAACTCGCAATAAGTAATCTAATCCTTCTGCTTTGCCCGCTATATTGTGCCCTGTCAACACGAGAAGAGAGGGACAGTAGAGGCCAACTAGAACATAAACTTCAAGGTTGTTCCTTTTATGTAGATAAGTACATGGAATTGAAGCTGTCAGAAAAGTATGGCTGCTGTTCAACTTATCTTCCATAAATAAATGAATATATATAAATATATATGAATATATATTTATATACATAAATATATATATATATGTATAGATATATCATGCACATGAGAAGTACGTGCGTAGTATGTTTACACATGTTATATCTTCTTTCTTCCTAAAATACTGATGTGCATTATTTGTTAGGTTTTCTATCAAAAAAAGATCAAATTCTACAGACCCTATGCGCCCCACACAGTCGTGCTTTCAGTTCGATGCATGGCATGCTTTATGCCAAAGTGCGACCGATTTCACACGAACACTATCTCTTTGTTCGAGTGCTGTATCATTTTCTGGGTTTGGCCTTGACCTTAGATTGGTACTGCTGAGAAATACTTAATGAATTTCCTTATTGTTTTTGCCCTTTGGTGGTTTGTTGTTGTAAAAGAACTTGGGTTTTTATATTGTATTTAAAATGACACCTTTATTAGCCGGTTATACTCCTAAAAAAACCTTTTTTGGGCGTATTTAATCTTTACAGCGTTAGTTTATTAGTACCATTGAAGTCTCTTGTGAAGCAAATGTTTGTGAAGAAATTATTTTCTAGAGCTTACACATCATGCAATATATAGAAAAAACCTGATGGAACAGATTAATTTTCTACAAAATTAGATTAACAAATGAAACCACCATGGCATAGCCCCATCGACTGACATTTAACTGGGACAATAAAAATCAATATACGTGGCACATCGTCATGTAACATTACTCAAATGCTAACGAGCTAGTTGACACCCAAGATAGCTCATAGCAGCGCAAACAAAGAGAAAGGTGAAATAAAGTTGCGCACCACTGTCTGATTCATGTGTTTTCATTAAGGTCTCATACTTAAGTAACTGCTTTTGTATACAAGAAAATGGTACAAAAGAACCTGTGAATTGCTGCTGCATGCGTACTAATTGGCATGCTGCATTTGTATCAACTAAATTATAATACAAAGCAGCTATATATAATAAAGATCGGTTAAGCAGAAAATATATCAAGTTGCTACCTTGTAGAACTCTAAATGTGCATGCAATGCACTGTAATACTCTTTAATTACTGTTCGGTTGCTAGGTGAAGGGAACATAAAGGCTTGCGTGCGTTAACGAATCTTTGCGCCCGAGTGAGGGCGAAGACGAAGTATGCCCCAGATGCGCGAATGTTGTGTTTTGCCTGCGCTAGAGGTCAGTGATAGAGTGTAAGTTATTTGATTCGTTGATCCTTGCTCTATAACCTCTGATGAAGATTAGTTTTCCTTCAGTAAACACCATGATAAATGACCATGAAGGGTCCAAGGTATAGTTCATAATTATTTACCCTACAATGGCTGCAACTTGACTGAACTAGGATTTACCATTGCAAAGCCTCGACAGGGTCTCTTCGAAGTGTCGAGAAATTAAAGCTGTGTACCAAAATCAATACCAAGTACAATCTCAATTTAATTTGTTTGGAGAGAGTACTTTCTAACATTAAACGCATGAATTTATCTATATCTTATTACTCAAGTTCTGTTGACATTCATATGGTAGATTTGATGACGAGCCAAAAACCTACAGCCTGCATACAAACTTGCGAGCGATTGTACTTGGGAAGCTGGAAATCAGAAAAAGACTGACGCCTGAATGTGACGTGCCCACATAGGTTAATATTGTG
>CM067345.1:6975545-6990545 GCA_034190875.2 Urechis unicinctus
ATGCTTAACCATTAAAGACAGACGGGAAATATTCGCAATATGCAATATAATCACACTTACACGGCACGGGTCGTCACTAGAGCATTCAAATAGTGATCACTCTTTAAGAAGCCCCAATTGATTGCATCGCACTAACCTTGTTGTACATAGCAGCCACGAAAACAATTAGTGCAAAGAGTAAATATAAGGAATAAATCTCCTGTCTGTCAGTCTGACACCGGTAGTAAGCAGTACATTGGAAACGCCAACTCGAAGCAAACTAGACGCATCATATTTCCAAATGCAAAAACTAGTAAACGTACTGCGTATGGAATTGATAAAGCACTCACATGAATTATTAAACGCAGCTTATTTTGGATTATGATATAGAATTTGATTGATATAAAAATGTTTGGTCACGAGATATATTCTTGTCATATATATAAGACCACAGGTGCACATTTAGCATGGCTCACCATGGGGCTTCAATTCATATCAGTGGTGAAATAGCAGTCAATAGGCTAAAGTTGCAGACATTGGCTGAACACACACAGATGAATTTGGTTGGACGAAGGACAATAATACTGCTTGCTTCTCAGTTTCCAGCAATCAATCAGCTGGATCAATTTAGTTTTCATATGCGCTATATTCATTGTGATTTCCTACAGGAGGTCATACATTTGTGAGGTATTCGTATTGGGGATAACTCGAAAGCCTTTGTGATCATATATAGCCTTCCGTGACGATAGCATGTCAGTCGACGGCCGCCATATGTAAATACCGAATGAAGCAGGTTGTAAATGTTAATTCTGAAGGCCATTTCAACGTCCAACGACAGTAGAGAATGAAGCCTACGTACAGCAGCAGTGTGGTACAGTTTTTGCTTCTAAAGGGAATTGAACAGAGTGAATATCATTGGATCCCAAAACATATTATGGGATGGCTGAACACACATATAATAGACATCTTCGGATGAAAAGTGTTTTGTATTCAGCCAATACAGCTTAGGCAGATAAATGAGTTAAATGATAAATTAAATGTAGCCAAATAGCTGTGAGTTTGTCGACTGGAAGAACTCTTTGCAATGGGTCGATTTGGAACTTTTTGAACTTAACGCCATTCGGCAAAACTCAACGAAATAATAAGATGGATAATCTACATCAACTAGCATTGGATTGCCGTAAGCGATAACAGTTTGGTTAACCTTACAGAGATAAATTCAAAATCTGTTGTGTTTGATATACACCGATAACTGACGGTCAAAAAAGTGTTAAAATATTCCATACCAGATCACACAATTAGTGAGGGAACAGTTGAAGTACATATTGACATACACTAGTCACTCATTACTAAAGACGGTATTTATGTATCTACCAACTAAGGGTTGTGCTTACAAATATACAGGCAATGCATTGCAATCGAATAAGAAGTTTCCACGTAGTAACTGCTGCTCCAACAAGGTGGAAAAATGCATGACCAAATGAAGGCGTAATGTCGGCAAATTAAATAACAGCTAGTCACTTTCTCCATAACTGCTTTGCCGAAACCCTCCACCCAAACATTCACCGAAATATACATTGAAGCTTAAAATAAGGAAATAAGGAAAGCTACAAACCAATCACTTCTCAACGTGTCACCGTCAAACTTATGCAGTGAAAAGAACCTTTTAACAATGTATAAATGCTCTATCTTCAACACAATCATCAGCTCCATTGAATGCCGACGGTGTAGCTATCCAAAGATGCCATGCACACCCAAATTCTTCGGCAGGTGTTTGACGTTGTTACACAGTCATATAATAATGGTTCAGGGAAAACAAATTTATTCATCTATATATATTAGTGGTTCGCAGTGCAACGTTATGAAAAGATGTATATTGATGAGAGAGTATGTCGTCGAAACTATCATTGGAATGAATACATATTGTATTCAAACGTGAAATGCGGATGTTAGATTAGTAAAATAATTCTAACAACATATCCTATTGACCAGCAATCGTGCGATATGCATGTTCGATAACAGGCTATGCCTCTGATGGGCAGAACAGCTACTAACCTCAAGCATGAATAATGCGTTAGTTTCAAGTGGAAAATGATGCTTAAGGCTTTCTAAGCATCGCGTTCATCCCCATCTACCCGACAGCGCTAACGTATTGCAGCTGGAAGGTGAGTAAAATATTGTTTAATTTGTGTTTTACGGACTAGGCATGTCAACTGATGTCAAAATATCAAGATGTGACTATACAATGGGACTGTCTAGAATGCTTATTCGGGTGACTTAGTTTAAGCTTATACTTGAACATGATGAGGTCATTAGTCGTTTACCGCGAGCATACTTGCGTTATATTCCTGAAGTCGACCATACAACTTACTAAAGCTATTGGGAATACATGCATCATGTGCGTTATACATTATTTTATACAGAAACAGGAACATGGGGCCATTGGACATCGGACAGCAGAAAACATCAGCCAGTAGATGGCGGACTGCGGTTGACGTGAATAGGATTAGAACCATGGCATATTCAAAGGTTAGGGATAAATTAAAAGTTAGAGTTCAGTCAGGAATTATAGGCTTAAGTTGTTTTTGCATGATAAACGCGTTTCAACCTTTAATGTGAATTCACCATAATAAGCGCCGTATAAATCCATTTGTGTGGTGATATATATAAAACTCGCGGTTCGTACATAATGTGACTGCTGTGCTAAAGATAAAACTCCTAAATTAATTTGCATGCACTTACGATGGTACCTCCACGGCAATGACACAGAACAAGTCATTTTACAAGCAAATTGTCTTCATGTATAAAGATAAAAAACAGTGGAAACACAATGCAAAATATGTCTTTGTGAACAATAATAGAAACACTCTCAGGATCACTTAACTCTCATCAAGTTGGTATGGTGGAGCACTTCACAATATATTGGCCTTCGTCACTTTTCCACTGCAATATTCCAGGTTGTTAACTTGCCAAGGGCCATAACAATAAAGTCAGAGAACTACCAATGTGTGCATGTTCCTATTAAGACTTATCTATAGTGTCATGTGACATTGCTGTCGCCGAGTTAATCTATTTAGTTGATCATACGTGGCACGAAGCGAGTAGTGGTGTACAGCTTCACGACGCTTTGTCGGCTGAGTATCAAAACCATTCGCCTTTACATTCTTTACCAATCGAGCTTCATCTTACTTAAAATACTAATCGCAACTTCTCGATTTGCATGGGTAAACGAATTGCTTCATACCGAATCAGTAATAGCGCATTAGTGCTAAGCCGAAATCTCGTTATGATTGCAAAGTCATCGTGCTATACAAGCCGACCATGAACCCTACGTTCAGCTATGCGATCCCTCCTCGTTGTCCAAAAACCAAGGACTTCTATCTACGGTGGCAGATCGTTCCGAGTGACAGCACCCCAGTTGTGGAATGAACTCTCTGAGGACATTAAACTTTCACCTAGTCTAGTCAGTTTTAAGCGGAATCTTAAGAACCACCATCATGAACGGACTATTGTCCTTATTTTAATAGATTTTATTGTCTTCTTAAAGTTTTAAAAGCAGATATGTGATCTTATATTTAATTTATCTGTGATTGTGCAGCGCGTGAGTGTGCCTTCTACAATGAGCGTCGCTTTGTGAAGTACATAATCATTTTGAACAACACAACGAAATGCAGAATATGATTACGGTCTGAGCGGCTGATTAGATGACAGTCATTTTTTATCGAGCACCGATACTTAACTGTTCCCGTGGTGGAATCATTTAATTTGCGACGCCATGACGCCATCATACTGTTAAACGCAACGATATGGCCAACACTTGATGCGACTGAACACAAACTTTGTTCATGCCATACGTGCCTGTAATTCTGAGTGATTTATTGAGCTGGGCTTTTGCAGCAGCGAACCCGCAAAATAATACACAATGTGTCAGTATCAGGATTGTCTGTGTTTACTGATCTGAAACAGCAGCATTCATTCACTGTTCTTTTATCAACAAGTCCTTTAAGGCTTGTAATCATGACATGTCAATCTATTTCATTTAATAGTTCCTCTAGGCTCTATTTAAATTGCAATATTCGTTCACAATGTGACATCAAACGTTTATCTGTATCATATTATGTGAGATCATACGTTTTGAATAAGCTGACACAGCCCGTATAGATAAGCGCCATAACCTGACTAACTAGAATGTGTTTCCAAAGCAATGCTGATCAAATGAGGAATGAGAGAAATTGCCAAATGTTTTTGTTCCCATTTCAACATGGCAACAAATAACTACGTCATCTCCGCCGTCGACACACTGTGGTAACCCGGCCTTAATATCGAAGGGTGTGTTTATTTCCCATTTTGTCTATGTTGAACGCTGGTACTAGTTACCGACCTTCTCGTTACAGGCTAATAGAGCAAATTATCATTATTCTCCTGTTCTCGAAGTGAATGCACCGATCAAACTAATTTTGTGGATGAGTGGAACTCAAATAGCATTGTTCTATCGGTAGACGAAATTGCGACAGGAAGCATTTGAAGCCCACAACGACCAGACTTTAATGACATATTTTCCATTGAATATCTAATATCAAACATGTGTTCAACAATCGATGTTGTTACAATTTCGACACCACTCTCCCCGACCCAACCCGTCCGATGGGCACATTCTAAATATGGTTGAATTATTGGTCGGTGGTCCCCCCCTTTGGCTGTTGTCAGACTAGGCCATGACTCTCAAATCTTGACTGAATGATTCCACCCCTGTTGTGTAAGTTTATGGTTTGATACATGACTCGTTTCACCCCTAGCTGTTCTGTATACATTCAAATACCATGGGATGCTTAAAGAGGGGAGTAAGTTTATTGGTTGAACAAATCGGTCATACAGGCAGTGGCAGATAAGAATATCAACATAGAATATGAATGAAATCACATAAGTAAATGTCATTTCTAACCATGAGGTATAAAATGAAATCAAGTACAAGCTAATTCGTTATATAACTACGATTGATGAAATAGTGCCAGCAAGTTTACAAACCTATTCTGTTTCGATTGCATTAATGACCGTTTAAGCAGATATTGGTTGACTTAACTATACGCAAAGATAACATATATCCCATAACTATATAACCCAATATAGACCCATAGGTATCTATGACTTTTTGTGTAACTGAGTAAATAATCCGAGAGCAAGCCACATCATTTACTGGAAAAATCAATCGGTAACGTTTCTACATCGGGTGCGAATCCTACATACCCCTTCTGATTGGTTTAACGTGTATTGTTTTAATACTATTGGTAGCACAAGTTCTTATTGTATAAGGTGCTCTACCAAACCAGTATCGGTAATGTAAAATACATAAATAGTACAGAAAGCATCTGCGTTTAGCGGCGCTCTGGCTCCTATTGTCTATCGTGATTCACATTATGACTGCGACAACATACGTATTGGTGAAGTAGTTCTCTGAAGCGTTGACTGAAAATGTATAACATCACCGGGTTGATACAACTGTTGAAATACGACATACAAAATGAAATTATCTTGAGGATGAACCAAAAATATGAGTATGGAGAACTGTCATAAGAGAACCATATCAAAATTACGTGGCGTGGCAGCCAACACACAATATACACAAGGACCAAGTAGAAGACAACTTTGGCCATACGGACTTCAGCTGCTCGTGTGGTGTTCGGAAAATCATTCTGGTGCTCTGATGAAGCAAAGCGTCTTTTGGTGAGCCTGCTGATAATCACACTGAAGTACCCCACGACCGTCGCGACCGGTATCGCAAACAGCAGGAGGAATTGCAGCATTACCACTGTCTTTTGATAATCTGGTGTCCACCAAGTTGCTACGCTGCAATACGCTGGATGGTTGGGCGAATCAAATATAACTAAGGGTATGGTATCAAGTGTAGCGAATGCCAAGGAGATGATCCATATGGCAGCTGTGATTAGCCATGTCCGTCTCTGATGTGACGCGTTGAAGGTGCTCTCGGGAAGCACAATGGCAACATAACGTTCCTCACTGAGGGCAGTCAGGGTTAACACAGACACTGCCATGGACAATATTTCCACAAATTTACAAACTTTGCATAGTGCAGATCCATAAGGCCAGCCAACAAACGTAAACAGTGTTGACATGAAGGGTACACCGAAGACGATCATCAGCAGATCTCCCAAAGCTAGCGACATAATAAGCTTGTTTGGTGCATCACAAGCTTTATTATTCCTCCCAATGATGTAGATTAATGACCCATTGCCGATAAGACCGAAAATAAAGATAAGGGCAAATACTATTGGAACCAATATTGCCTCCAACGCATGATGACTCACTGCCCAGCGACTGAAGTCACTGACCCACGTGGTGCTGTTGATTGTTACGTTCATAGTTTCCATTATATGAACAACACATACTGAAAGCAGCAGAAAGTCAGACATGTATGAGTGGCGGAGAAAATTGATTTAGAAATGGGGACACTGCTGAAACGACTGTGTGAGCTTGATAAAGTCCGACGGATGTGTAGCTATGGGATGTGTTAAAGTGCTAGAGTCTGCTGGAGTAAATTGGACGGACGTACACGCTGCACCGAACGTGAGCGCAGCTGCCGCCGAATGGTTGAATGAAGCATCCCATGTGCCATACGGGTTATTTGTTTAGTGTCTTGAGTAACGGTGCGAGATAATTCAGGTGTAGTTGTTACGGTAACATGATGGTGTAGCATCAGACACGCTGCTCTAAAAACCATATCAAAGATGTTGTGCCCTATATTATATGGGTATATGACTAGCGGAGCAAACAATCTTTATGCCTTGGCATGTTGCCAGACAAATTTGCATGATATGTAATATCATAAGTAAGCAGACTATGCCGTATGTTTAGATCGCTTTGGGATCTGCAGCTAAAAGGTTCACAGTTTTTAAGCGACAATTGCCACGGTCGTACACCACTATAGCAAAACAGGTTTATGCATTAGACTTTTTGATGGCAAAAGCTAAATCGCGGTGACAGCTGATGTTTTTGCCGTTCGCAACTGACACTGCTACACAATCAGGAGCTACGCCAGGGAAGAACAATTCATTCGACGCCCCTTACATAACAACAGCAATAGATCTAGTAAGAACATCAACGCAATGCATTCCCGAGTTTATACACACAAACATGTATGTATGTATGTATGTATGTATGTATGTATGTATGTATGTATGTATGTATGTATGTATGTATGTATGTATGTATGTATGTATGTATGTATGTATGTATGTATGTATGTATGTATGTATGTATGTATGTATGTATGTATGTATGTGTATGTATGTATGTATGTATGTATGTATGTATGTATGTATGTATGTATGTATGTATGTATGTATGTATGTATGTATGTATGTATGTATGTATGTATGTATGTATGTATGTATGTATGTATGTATGTATGTATATATGTGGTTAGGTGTGTGCACGTGTGGGTGCGCGTGTGCATGTGTACGTATATGTGCCGATGTATGTGGTTTGTATGTGCGAGCATGCATGTACTTGTGCATGTGTATGAGTCCGCATTTATATGTACTTGTGCGTGTATATATGTTTAAGTGCGGTTTTATCCCGTATGTCAGGTTGCATGTGCGTGTTTTTGTAGGTGTGAATGTATGCATGATTGAGTGTGTTGGATCTTTCGGTGAATATGTGTACGTATATTTAAGCGTGTGTTCAAGTGTGATTGTCAATGTGTGTGCGTATATCTCTGTGTGAGGGTGTGCATGCATATTTGGATACATAGGAATTATTCCGCCGTATGTGTGCGTGTGAGTACATGAGTTTGCGAGTGTATGTAAGTGCGCGTGTGTGCTAGTTTGTATAGAATGCAGACTCACCAGTTAAGACTCCGATTCTACAGCTCGAGCACGATGCGTTGCTGTAGACCAACTAGAGCAACACAATATATAAGTAAGGGAGGCAATTGTTGCTTAACACAGCACTACGGCCACGTCATGTAGATTTACTAGGGCGGCGGCATCCTGCATACATAAGCAGCGTACGCACTAACCTAAATTATCTCAGTCAGTGCCGCGATATTTGGACCAGAAATACCCAGGTTTTTCTTCTGGATCAATAGAGGCCCTCTCGCTACATCCCCTTGAGCTATTAATGAGTGTACGAGCAACATACATTGCTACACCCCCAGGATCTCCGCCCGGAAAGAACAAAATAACACGATGCCTCTAACACAAGCAAGGGTCGTTAGCCAGGGCATAAACAATAGTCTGGGGCATGTTTGAAAATAAACGCAATGTAGGCCTGAGTATATGCACGGTTATATGTATTAAGATATGTATGTATATATGTATGTATCGATGAATGTATGTATGTATGTATGTATGTATGTATGTATGTATGTATGTATGTATGTATGTATGTATGTATGTATGTATGTATGTATGTATGTATGTATGTATGTATGTATGTATGTATGTATGTATGTATGTATGTATGTATGTATGTATGTATGTATGTATGTAGTGTATGTATGTATGTATGTATGTATGTATGTATGTGTATGTATGTATGTATGTATGTATGTATGTATGTGTATGTATGTATGTATGTATGTATGTATGTATGCATGTATGTATGTATGTATGTATGTATGTGTATGTATGTATGTATGTATGTATGTATGTATGTATGTATGTATGTATGTATGTATGTATGTATGTATGTATGTATGTATGTATGTATGTATGTCTGTCTGTCTGTATGTATGTATGTATGTATGTATGTATGTATGTATGTATGTATGTATGTATGTATGTATGTATGTATGTATGTATGTATGTATGTATGTATGTATGTATGTATGTATGTATGTATATATGCATGTATGTATATAAGTATGTATGTATGTATGAATGTATATAAGTACGTGTGTATGTATGAATGTATATAAGTATGTATGTATGTATCCATGTATGCATGTATGTATGCTTGAATGTATGAATGTATGTATTCATGTGTGTACGCATGTATGTTTGTCAGTCTGTCTGTCTGTCTGTTTGTATGTTTGTATGTATGTACGTATGTATGCATGTTCGTATGTATATATGTATGCATGTAAGCATGCACGCTTGTATGTATGTTTGTATTTATGCATGCATACATAAGCAGCGTACGCACTTACCTCAATTATCTCAGTCAGTGCCGCTATATTTTACCAGACATATCCAGGTTCTCTTCTAGGTCAAAAGAGGCCCTCTCGCTACACCCCCTAGAGGTATCAATGAGTTTATGAGCAACTGACTTTGCTACAACCCAAGGATGTGTGTCTGTATTTATGTATGTATATATGTATGCATGTAAGCATCCATGCAAGCATGTATTAATGTGTGTATGTGTGTATGTATGCATGTATGTATGTATGTATGTATGTATGTATGTATGTATGTATGTATGTATGTATGTATGTATGTATGTATGTATGTATGTATGTATGTATGTATGTATGTATGTATGTATGTATGTATGTATGTATGTATGTATGTATGTATGTATGTATGTATGTATGTATGTATGTATGTATGTATGTATGTATGTATGTATGTATGTGTATGTATGTATGTATGTATGTATGTATGTATGTATGTATGTGTATGTATGTATGTATGTATGTATGTATGTATGTATGTATGTATGTATGTATGTATGTATGTATGTATGTATGTATGTATGTATGTGATAAGTGATGATAAGTTAAGAATGTTTGTCAATCTACCGATAAAGGTGGGTTTTCCTGTTAGACCAACAAGGGAGAACCCGATCGACTGTTGTTGGTCTGTTGGGCTAGTGTTTAAGGCTGTAGGAGATTTGTCGTAACCGTGCACCGATAACAATCATTGACTCATTGTTAACCCGTGCGACCGAGGACATGATGCTGGGCCATAAATTGCTTGTGTAGTTATAGGCAGCGCAACAGTTTTCGCAGAAGTGCGTGCTGCACAAGTAATGTACTTGTTATTTGCGAGTTGAACCATTTGAACTCGAATTAATCATGACTTTGACTTCAAATAGAGCGCATGAAACTACACCTTCCTACCAAAGCACGTAGACTCCTTATCATTGTGGTTAAACAATGCAGTAGGTAATTCTGCCTACATGTATAATAGGTGCGCATTAAGTCTCCGGGATATTCATGCAACGCTTAGTCATATGTGTGTCAGCATTAGCAACCAGATACTGTATACGTGCAGAGTATAACAGTATTCGTGTGATTAACTGATAACTAAAGGACATTAAACAGTTGGTGCGTATCGAATTAGCTGGCGCTGCTTAGTAGTGCTTTGAACTTGCAATGTTTGTGTTAGTTATATTTAATACACAGCTATTTGGTAAACATTATGCGTCGGTATATCTGACATAATGTGGCGAGGATGTGGAAATGAGTTGAATAATTGAGCAGCAGTAAGACTTCATAGTGGCCCTTGGTAGCCATCTATCACAACATCCTCCTGCCTATCTGCACCTAACAGCGTGATCCACTGCTCTTTTACGGGGTCTAACACGAGAATGCTCAATAGGCAGTGTTACATATGAAGCCGTTTGTGATTTCGTTATACCAAATAGATACACAGACATGCAGTATTTTATCCCTTAATATTGGTTTTCGATAGTTGTTGCCTAAAGTTTTAAGTCGGAAGAGTGACATTAGGCTTTCATAGACTTGTATGTTACGTACTGATTGTCCCCTGTTACGCTTATGTTATTATCTGTCGTTTTGAAAGTTGAGTTTTGAAATCCACATAAATTTTACGGCCGCACAAATACAATTCATCGCGATTTTACAGTGCGAGCGTTGTAGATCGAGATTTCGTTAAATGCTTAATGTGCCGGGCAATTCATAAGTCACTAATGGTCTGATGCAATGAGTATGGCATAACACATCCAGGGCTCAGATTGTGTTAAGCTATTTTTGTTCGCAGCGTATATTCAGGTTGTAACTCCGGTCAAAAGCGTTAACCCCGCTCATACTCAATGTCAGATTGTGCTTACATTATAACACACACTAACGACTTATTATTGAATGAATGCCATATTAATCGTAAACCGTAACTGATGCTAGATCAAAGCAGCTGCTGACGCGTTGTGCTTGGGGTTGCGCATGTATAAATCACTTACAATTGTGCATATCGATGACACATTAACAAAATAAAGAGCGAGCATAGTACTGACGGGAACACATCTGATATTATACCTATTGTTCCCTCGTATTCATGGCATCCTTGCTAAATCGGATTGGCTGTTGACATGATAAATTTGATACCGAAAACCACACTCTGTTTTGCATGCCTGGCCAAATGAAAAACAGTGTACTTTGGAATTTACTACATCCTCAAATGACACATAAGCTTAGAGTGAGGCTGACATGCAAAATACGGGGAGTGTGGCAGGTGAACGGATCAATCAGGACCACAATGGAGTACAAACCCATGTCTGCGTTAAGCTATATCATAAATTAGGTATTGAGCAATGTTGACCAGTGGTCAGTTGATATCGATGATCTAGATGAAGCATGGCGCTTATTTCATAATAACCAAGCATCTTGGTGAGGTCAATGCCCGCCAAATAACAGACCTCCTTCTCCGCATCGTCAATTCGTTTATGTGCTCAGTTGTGAATCGTTATTTGCCGTCATTAACCTCGGGACTTTACTCTCATCAGATGCCCGCCTTTTCACGTTATTTATATGGCCCGTAATTTAGATATCCGCCTAGTGTGACGATCGCTTGCGTTGCCCGGATGGAACTTTCACACACAAGTCGGCACACACATTGACATAGCATTTGCGCGCGGAAGGGCTGTTATTTTCTGTAGGTCGTCGCCTACATTATAAACAGAGCATGTATTAGAAAAACGACAATTGATACAAAAGTGTACAAATTTTAAGGCATCAACATGACATTGTTCTCCGTAGGGCTGGACGATGTCAATTATCCATGTGGAAAACAATCAGTTATTTTTGTTCGATTTTTGTATGTGGCAGTATTGTTGCCTGCGTAGTGACATCAATGTTTCGCTAGCCCTTCCTAATAATTTTGAGCGATACTGCAGTGTTTTGGTATGACGACCGTGTCTTCGTATGAGTACGCAAAATAGTTTAAATACAGGATGAATTTGTCAATGTGTCTGTCAGGAGTAATGGTCGTGTGTAATTGAGGTTTCCAACCTTCAACGAAAACCAGCGCCCATGCTGTTGCTAGCCTCGACATCCAAATCTAATCCGTCGTGTGGAAGGTGTGCAATCATTCCGGATAATAGCGGTGACACCTGACGTCACTGTTCACAGCCGTTTCAAGTAAATAATGAATGAATTGCGTACCATTTGCGGTCTAGCATTCCTTTACTGAGGCAAGCAGGAAATATTTCACATCTTCAATTGGTGATTAATCTATACTATCAAGTCACATTCACGTAGCAAAATGTCATTGCAGCTTTTATCACAATTTTGTGCATAGTCTAGAAAACTAGCAACAGTCAACGAGCTTTACAGAGGGAATGCGGAAATGATATATGAGCCTAATAAAATTGTCATATGACCTTTGCCAGTTTAATAAACGAGAACGCATATTGCAAGTATGATTATATACACTTTGTTCGTGTCGGTTGAAGAAGTATTTAACAGTCATTCTGTGGTTGCACTGATTTCACATACAGACACTGATATTCTGTTAGTTTGTTTGAATTGCTTCTCGCATATGACCATCCGCACTACTATAAATGAATATGTTGAAAGATATATGTTTTGTGTATGGAAACGTTTCTGATTTCACAGAACGAATTATAAAATTTACCATCATTTTGTAATGGAGTAATGGCGTCGTGTTCCCCATCACACTATGCATGCTGCATCTCAGAGTGTGCCTTCTACAATGAGCGGTGCTTTGTGAAGTACATCATCATTTTGAGTAAAACAAGGAAATGCAGAATATGATTACGGTCTGAGCGGCTGATTAGATGCCAGTGATTTTTTATCGAGCACCGATACTTAACTGTTCCCGTGGTGGAATCATTTAATTTGCGACGCCATGACGCCATCATACTGTTAATTGCAACAATGTTGCCAAATTAATGCCAGGTACTGATTATGCTGCGCACTCTTTAGCACCAAAGAATTGGGGTTAATGCGTCAAATCACAGTGAATATTGCCTAAAACACTTGGCGTTAATTGATGCTACTGAACACATGGTTTGTTCGTGCCATACTTGCCTGTAATTCTGAGTGATTTATTGAGCTGGGCTTTTGCATAAATAAATTCAGCAGCGAACCCGCGAAATGATACACAATGTGACAATATCAGGATTGTCTGTGTTTACTGATCTGAAACAGTAGCATTTATACACTGTTCTTTATCAACAAGTCCTTTAAGGTTTCTAATCATGACATGTCAATCTATTTCATTTAATAGTTCCTCTAGCCTCACTATAAATTGCTATATTCGTTCACAATGTGACACCAAATGTTTATCGGTATCATATTTTGTGAGATCATACGTTTTGAATAAGCTTCAACAGCCCGTATAGATAAGCGCCCTAACCTGACAAACTCGAATTTGTTTCCAAAGCAATGCTGATTAAAAGAGGAATGAGAGAAACTGTCAAATGTTTTTGTTCCCATTTCAAGCGTTCAGCAATTGCTCCGATCGCAACAAATAACTACGTCATCTCCGCCGTCCACACACTGTGGTAACCCGGCCTTAATGTCGAAGGGTGTGTTTATTTCCCATTTTGTCTATGTTGAACGCTGGTACTAGTTACCGACCTTCTCGTTATAGGCTAATAGAGCAAATTATCATTATTGTTCTCTTCATTCTCCTGTACTCGGAGTAAATGCACCGATCAAACCAATTTTGTGGATGAGTGGAACTCAAATAGCATTGTTCTATCGGTAGACGAAATTGCGACAGGAAGCATTTGAAGCCCACAACGACCAACTTTAATGACATATTTTCCATTGAATATCTAATATTAAACATGTGTTCAACAATCGATGTTGTTACAATTTCGACACCACTCTCCCCGACCCAACCCGTCCGATGGGCACATTCTAAATATGGTTGAATTATTGGTCGGTGGTCCCCCCCCCCCTATGGCTGTTGTCAGACTAGGCCATGACTCTCAAATCTTGACTGAATGATTCCACCCCTGTTGTGTAAGTTTATGGTTTGATACATGACTCGTTTCACCCCTAGCTGTTCTGTATACATCCAAATACCATGTGATGCTTAAAGAGGGGAGAAAGTTTATTGGTTGAACAAATCGGTCATACAGGCAGTGGCAGATAAGAATATCAACATTGATTACATAAGTAAATGTCATTTCTAACCATGAGGTATAAAATAAAATCAAGTACAAGCTAATTCGTTATATAATTACGATTGATTAAATACAAACCTATTCTGTTTCGATTGCATCCAGATATTGGTTGACTTAACTATACGCAAAGATAACATATATCCCATAACTGTATAACTCAATATAGACCCATAGGTATCTGTGACTTTTTTTGTAACTGAACTGAGTAAATAATTCGAGAGCAAGCCACATCATTTACTGGAAAAATCAATCGGAAACGTTTCTACATCGGGTGCGAATCCTAGATACCCCTTCTGATTGGTTTAACGTGTATTGTTTTAATACTATTGGTAGCACAAGTTCTTATAGTATAAGGTGCTCTACCAAACCAGTATCGGTAATGTAAAATACCTCATTAGTACAGAAAGCATCTGCGTTTAGCGGCGCTCTGGCTCCTATTGTCTACCGTGATTCACATTATGACTGCAACAACATACGTATTGGTGAAATAGTTCTCTGAAGCGTTGACTGAAAATGTATAACATCACCGGGTTGATACAACTATTCAAATACGACACACAAAATGAAATTATCTTGAGGATGAACCAAAACGATGAGAACGGAGAACTGTCATAATAGAACCATATGAAAATTACGTGGCGTGGCAGCCAACACACAATATACACAAGG
>CM067345.1:6995545-6998045 GCA_034190875.2 Urechis unicinctus
CTCTGTAGATCGAGATTTCGTTAAATGCTTATTGTGCCGGGCAATTCATAAGTCACTAACGGGCCGATGGGTTGCTCGTCAGCATAACATATATTCCCTTTTAACGGTCTGATGCAATGAGTATGGCATAACACATCCAGAGCTCAGATTGTGTTAAGTTATTTTTGTTCGCAGCGTATATTCAGGCCTCACAAGGTGCCATGTTGTTGGTATTGTTGTAACTCCGGTCCAAAGCGCTAACCCCGCACATACTCAATGTCAGATTGTGCTTACATTATAACACACACTAACGACTTAGTATTGAATGAATGCCATGCTAATCGTAAACCGTGACTGATGCTAGATCAAAGCAGCTGCTGATGGGTTAGGCTTGGGGTTGCGCATGTATAAATCACTTACAATTGTGCATATCGATGATACATTAACAAAATAAAGAGCAATTATCAACAAATGTAATGCAGTGTACTGACGGGAACACATCTGATATTAGACCTATTGTTCCCTCGTATATTCAAACATCATGGCATCCTTGCTAAATCGGATTGGTTGTTGTCATGATAAATTTGATACCGAAAACCACACTCTGTTTTGCATGCCTGGCCAAATGAAAAACAGTGTAATTTGGAATTTACTACATTCTCAAATGACACATAAGCTTAGAGTGAGGCTGACATGCAAAATACGGTGAGTGTGGCAGGTGAACGGATCAATCAGGACCACAATGGAGTAAAAACCCATGTCTGCGTTAAGCTATATCATAAATTAGGTATTGAGCAATGTTGACCAGTGGTCAGTTGATATCGATGATCTAGATTAAGCCTGGCACTTATTTCATAATAACCAAGCATCTTGGTGAGGTCAATGCCCGCCAAATGACAGACCTCCTTCTCTGCATCGTCAATTCGTTTATGTGCTCAGTTGTGAATCGTTATTTGCCGTCATTAACCTCGGGACTTTACTCTCATAAGATGCCCGCCTTTTCATGCAATTTATATGGGCCTTAATTTAGATATCCGCCTATTATGACGATTGCTTGCGTTGCCTGGATGGAACTTTCACACACAAGTCGGCACACACATTGGCATAGCATTTGCGTGCGGAAGGGTTGTTATTTTCTGTAGGTCGTCGCCTTTGTTCGTTTTGCCTACATTATAAACAGAGCATGAATTAGAAAAAAGACAATTGATACAAAAGAGTACAAATTTTAAGGCATCAACATGACATTGTTCTCCGTAAAGTAGGGCTGGACGATGTCAATTATCCATGTGGAAAACAATAAGTTATTTTTGTTCGATTTATGTATGTGGCAGTATTGTTGCTTGCGTAGTGACATCAATGTTTCGCTAGCCCTGACTAATAATTATGAGTGATACTGCAATGTTTTGGTATGACGACCGTGTCTTCGCATGAGTACGCAAAAGAGTTTTAAATACAGGATGAATTTGTCAATGTGTCAGTCAGGAATGATGGTCGTGTGTAATTGAGGTTTCCAACCTTCAACGAAAACCAGCGCCCATGCTGTTGCTAGTCTCGACATCCAAATCTTATCCGTCGTGTGGAAGGCGTGCAATCATTCGGATTATAGCGGTGACACCTGACGTCGCTGTTCACAGCCGTTTCAAGTAAATAATGAATGAATTGCGTACCATTTGCGGTCTAGCATCCCTTTACTGAGCCAAGCAGGAAATATTTCATATCTTCAATTGGTGATTAATCTATACTATCAAGTCATATTCACGTAGCAAAATGTCATTGCAGCTTTTATCACAATTTTGTGCATAGTCTAGCAAACTAGCAACAGTCAACGAGCTTTACAGAGGGAATGCGGAAATGATATACGAGCCTAATAAATATGGTCATGTGTTCTTTGCCAGTTTAATAAACGAGAACGCACATTGCAAGTATGATTATATACACTTTGTTCGTGTCGGTTGAAAAAGTATTTAACAGTCATTTTGTGGTTTCACTGAATTCACATACAGACACTGATAGTCTGTTAGTTTGTTTGAATTGCTTCTCGCATATGACCATCCGTACTACTTTAAATGAATATGTTGAAAGATATATGTTTTGTGTATGGAAACGTTTCTGATTTCACAGAACGAATTATAAAATTTACCATCAAAGTGAGGCTGATTTTGTAATGGAGTAATGGCGTCGTGTTCCCCATCACACTATGTATGCTGCATCTCAGAGTGTGCCTTCTACAATGAGCGGCGCTTTTTATGACGTACATCATCTTTTTGAACAACACAAGGAAATGCAGAATATGATTACGGTCTGAGCGGCTGATTAGATGCCAGTGATTTTTTTATCGAGCACCGATACTTAACTGTTCCCGTGGTGGAATCATTTAATTTGCGACGCCATGACGCCACCATACTGTTAATTGCAACAATGTTGCCAAATTAATGCCAGATACTGATTATGCTGCGCACTCTTTAGGACCAAAGAATTGGGGTTAATGCGTCAAATCACAGTGAATATTGCCTAAAACACT
>CM067345.1:7003045-7005545 GCA_034190875.2 Urechis unicinctus
TTAACGGTCTGATGCAATGAGTATGGCATAACACATCCAGAGCTCAGATTGTGTTAAGTTATTTTTGTTCGCAGCGTATATTCAGGCCTCACAAGGTGCCATGTTGTTGGTATTGTTGTAACTCCGGTCCAAAGCGCTAACCCCGCACATACTCAATGTCAGATTGTGCTTACATTATAACACACACTAACGACTTAGTATTGAATGAATGCCATGTTAATCGTAAACCGTGACTGATGCTAGATCAAAGCAGCTGCTGATGGGTTAGGCTTGGGGTTGCGCATGTATAAATCACTTACAATTGTGCATATCGATGATACATTAACAAAATAAAGAGCAATTATCAACAAATGTAATGCAGTGTACTGACGGGAACACATCTGATATTAGACCTATTGTTCCCTCGTATATTCAGACATCATGGCATCCTTGCTAAATTGGATTGGTTGTTGTCATGATAAATTTGATACCGAAAACCACACTCTGTTTTGCATGCCTGGCCAAATGAAAAACAGTGTAATTTGGAATTTACTACATTCTCAAATGACACAAGCTTAGAGTGAGGCTGACATGCAAAATACGGTGAGTGTGGCAGGTGAACGGATCAATCAGGACCACAATGGAGTAAAAACCCATGTCTGCGTTAAGCTATATCATAAATTAGGTATTGAGCAATGTTGACCAGTGGTCAGTTGATATCGATGATCTAGATTAAGCCTGGCGCTTATTTCATAATAACCAAGCATCTTGGTGAGGTCAATGCCCGCCAAATGACAGACCTCCTTCTCTGCATCGTCAATTCGTTTATGTGCTCAGTTGTGAATCGTTATTTGCCGTCATTAACCTCGGGACTTTACTCTCATAAGATGCCCGCCTTTTCATGCAATTTATATGGGCCTTAATTTAGATATCCGCCTATTATGACGATTGCTTGCGTTGCCTGGATGGAACTTTCACACACAAGTCGGCACACACATTGGCATAGCATTTGCGTGCGGAAGGGTTGTTATTTTCTGTAGGTCGTCGCCTTTGTTCGTTTTGCCTACATTATAAACAGAGCATGAATTAGAAAAAAAGACAATTGATACAAAAGAGTACAAATTTTAAGGCATCAACATGACATTGTTCTCCGTAAAGTAGGGCTGGACGATGTCAATTATCCATGTGGAAAACAATAAGTTATTTTTGTTCGATTTATGTATGTGGCAGTATTGTTGCTTGCGTAGTGACATCAATGTTTCGCTAGCCCTGACTAATAATTATGAGTGATACTGCAATGTTTTGGTATGACGACCGTGTCTTCGCATGAGTACGCAAAAGAGTTTTAAATACAGGATGAATTTGTCAATGTGTCAGTCAGGAATGATGGTCGTGTGTAATTGAGGTTTCCAACCTTCAACGAAAACCAGCGCCCATGCTGTTGCTAGTCTCGACATCCAAATCTTATCCGTCGTGTGGAAGGCGTGCAATCATTCGGATTATAGCGGTGACACCTGACGTCGCTGTTCACAGCCGTTTCAAGTAAATAATGAATGAATTGCGTACCATTTGCGGTCTAGCATCCCTTTACTGAGCCAAGCAGGAAATATTTCATATCTTCAATTGGTGATTAATCTATACTATCAAGTCATATTCACGTAGCAAAATGTCATTGCAGCTTTTATCACAATTTTGTGCATAGTCTAGCAAACTAGCAACAGTCAACGAGCTTTACAGAGGGAATGCGGAAATGATATACGAGCCTAATAAATATGGTCATGTGTTCTTTGCCAGTTTAATAAACGAGAACGCACATTGCAAGTATGATTATATACACTTGTTGTTCGTGTCGGTTGAAAAAGTATTTAACAGTCATTTTGTGGTTTCACTGAATTCACATACAGACACTGATAGTCTGTTAGTTTGTTTGAATTGCTTCTCGCATATGACCATCCGTACTACTTTAAATGAATATGTTGAAAGATATATGTTTTGTGTATGGAAACGTTTCTGATTTCACAGAACGAATTATAAAATTTACCATCAAAGTGAGGCTGATTTTGTAATGGAGTAATGGCGTCGTGTTCCCCATCACACTATGTATGCTGCATCTCAGAGTGTGCCTTCTACAATGAGCGGCGCTTTTTATGACGTACATCATCTTTTTGAACAACACAAGGAAATGCAGAATATGATTACGGTCTGAGCGGCTGATTAGATGCCAGTGATTTTTTATCGAGCACCGATACTTAACTGTTCCCGTGGTGGAATCATTTAATTTGCGACGCCATGACGCCACCATACTGTTAATTGCAACAATGTTGCCAAATTAATGCCAGATACTGATTATGCTGCGCACTCTTTAGGACCAAAGAATTGGGGTTAATGCGTCAAATCACAGTGAATATTGCCTAAAACACTTGGCGTTAATTGATGCGACTGAACACAAGGTTTGTTCGTGCCATACGTGCCTGTAATTCTGAGTGATTTATTGAGCTGGGCTTTTGCATAAATCAATTCA
>CM067345.1:7013045-7023297 GCA_034190875.2 Urechis unicinctus
ATGTATGTATGTGTATGTATGTATGTATGTATGTATGTATGTGTGCATGTATGCATGTATATATGCCCTGCCTTTTATTTATGATATATTATGTATATGCATGTTGTATGTATGTATGTATGTATGTATGTATGTATGTATGTATGTATGTATGTATGTATGTATGTGTATGTATGTATGTATGTATGTATGTATGTATGTATGTATGTATGTATGTATGTATGTATGTATGTATGTATGTATGTATGTATGTATGTATGTGTATGTATGTATGTATGTATGTATGTATGTATGTATGTATGTATGTATGTATGTATGTATGTATGTATGTATGTATGTGTATGTATGTATGTATGTGATAAGTAATGATAAGTTTAGCATGTTTGTCAATCTACCGATATAGGTGGGTTTTCCTGTTAGACCAACAAGGCATAACCCGATCGACTGTTGTTGGTCTGTTGGGCTAGTGTTTAAGGGCTGTAGGAGATTTGTCGTAACCGTGCACCGATAACAATCATTGACTCATTGTTAACCCATGCGACTGAGGACATGATGCTGGGCCATAAATTGCTTGTGTAGTTATAGGCAGCGCAACAGTTTTTGCACAAGTGCGTGCTGCACAAGTAATGTACTTGTTATTTGCGAGTTGAACCATTTGAACTCGAATTATTCATGACTTTGACTTCAAATAGAGCGCATGAAACTACACCCTGAACACCGAGTATATCAATGAGCGCTCTCTTGACAGTACGGACAAAACACCTCTTACCAAAGCACGTAGACTCCTTATCATTCTGCTTAAAAAATGCAGTAGGTAAATCTGCCTACATGTATAATAGGTGCGCATTCAGTCTCCGTGTTATTCATGCAACGCTTAGTCATATGTGTGTCAGCATTAGCAACCAGATACTGTATACGTGCAGAGTATAACAGTATTCGTGTGATTAACTGACAACTAAAGGACATTAAACAGTTGGTGCGTATCGAATTAGCTGTGGCTGCTTAGTAGTGCTTTGCACTTGCTATGTTTGTGTTAGTTATATTTAATACACAGCTATTTGGTAAACATTATGCGTCGGTATATCTGACATAATGTGGCGAGGATGTGGAAATGAGTTGAATAATTGAGCAGCAGTAAGACTTCATAGCGACCCTTGGAAGCCATCTATCACAACATCCTCCTGCCTATCTGCACCTAACAGCGTGATCCACTGCTCTTATACGGGGTCTAACAGGAGAATGCTTAATAGGCAGTGTTACATATGAAGCCGTTTGTGATTTCGTTATACCAAATAGATACACAGACATGCAGTATTTTATCCCTTAATATTGGTTTTCGATAGTTGTTGACTCTGAGCAATAGCAGTCGCCTTAAGTCGGAAGAGTGACATAAGGCTCTCATAGACTTGAATGTTACGTACTGATTGTCCCCTGTTACGCTTGTGTTATTATCTGCCGTTTTGAAAGTTGAGTTTTGAAATCCACGTATATTTTACGGCCGCACAAATACAATTCATCGCGATTTTACCGTGCGAGCTATGTAGATCGAGATTTCGTTAAATGCTTAATGTGCCGGGCAATTCATAAGTCACTAACGGTCTGATGCAATGAGTATGGCATAACACATCCAGAGCTCAGATTGTGTTAAGTTATTTTTGTTCGCAGCGTATATTCAGGACTCACAAGGTGCCATGTTGTTGTTATGGTTGTAACTCCGGTCCAAAGCGTTAACCCCGCTCATACTGTCAGATTGTGCTTACATTATAACACACACTAACGACTTTGTATTGAATGAATGCCATGTTAATCGTAAACCGTAACTGATGCTAGATCAAAGCAGCTGCTGATGGGTTGTATAAATCACTTACAATTGTGCATATCGATGACACATTAACAAAATAAAGAGCGTACATAATACTGACGGGAACACATCTGATATTATACCTATTGTTTCCTCGTATATTCATGGCATCCTTGCTAAATCGGATTGGCTGTTGACATGATAAATTTGATACCGAAAACCACACTCTGTTTTGCATTCCTGGCCAAATAAAAAACAGTGTACTTAGGAATTTACTACATCCTCAAATGACACATAAGCTTAGAGTGAGGCTGACATGCAAAATACGGTGAGTGTGGCAGGTGAACGGATCAATCAGGACCACAATGGAGTAAAAACCCATGTCTGCGTTAAGCTATATCATAAATTAGGTATTGAGCAATGTTGACCGGTGGTCAGTTGATATCGATGATCTAGATGAAGCCTGGCGCTTATTTCATAATAACCAAGCATCTGGGTGAGGTCAATGCCCGCCAAATAACAGACCTCCTTCTCCGAATCGTCAATTCGTCTATGTGCTCAGTTGTGAATCGTTATTTGCCGTCATTAACCTCGGGACTCTACTCTCATAAGATGCCCGCCTTTTCACGTTATTTATATGGCCCGTAATTTAGAAATCCGCCTAGTGTGACGATTGCTTGCGTTGCCCGGATGGAACTTTCACACACATTGGCATAGCATTTGCGCGCGGAAGGGCTGTTATTTTCTGTAGGTCGTCGCCTTTGTTCGTTATGCCTACATTATAAACAGAGCATGTATTAGAAAAACGACAATTGATACAAAAGAGTACAAATTTTAAGGCATCAACATGACATTGTTCTCCGTAAAGTAGGGCTGGACGATGTCAATTATCCATGTGGAAAACAATCAGTTATTTTGGTTCAATTTATGTATGTGGCAGTATTGTTGCTTGCGTAGTGACATCAATGTTTCGCTAGCCCTGCCTAATAATTTTGAGCGATACAGCAGTGTTTTGGTATGACTGTGTCTTCGTATAAGTACGCAAAATAGTTTAAATACAGGATGAATTTGTCAATGTGTCAGTCAGGAGTAATGGTCGTGTGTAATTGAGGTTTCCAACCTTCAACGAAAACCAGCGCCCATGCTGTTGCTAGTCTCGACATCCGAATCTAATCCGTCGTGTGGAAGGCGTGCAATCATTCCGGATTATAGCGGTGACACCTGACGTCACCGTTCACAGCCGTTTCAAGTAAATAATGAATGAATTGCGTACCATTTGCGGTCTAGCATTCCTTTACTGAGCCAAGCAGGAAATATTTCATATCTTCAATTGGTGATTAATCTATACTATCAAGTCATATTCACGTAGCAAAATGTCATTGCAGCTTTTATCACAATTTTGTGCATAGTCTAGAAAACTAGCAACAGTCAACGAGCTTTACAGAGGGAATGCGGAAATGATATACGAGCCTAATAAAAATTGTCATATGATCTTTGCCAGTTTAATAAACGAGAACGCATATTGCAAGTATGATTATATACACTTTGTTCGTGTCGGTTGAAGAAGTATTTAACAGTCATTTTGTGGTTTCACTGAATTCACATACAGACACTGATACTCTGTTAGTCTGTTTGAATTGCTTCTCGCATATGACCATCCGTACTACTTTAAATGAATATGTTGAAAGATATATGTTTTGTGTATGGAAACGTTTCTGATTTCACAGAACGAATTATAAAATTTACCATCAAAGTGAGGCTGATTTTGTAATGGAGTAATGGCGTCGTGTTCCCCATCACACTATGTATGCTGCATCTCAGAGTGTGCCTTCTACAATGAGCGGCGCTTTTTATGACGTACATCATCTTTTTGAACAACACAAGGAAATGCAGAATATGATTACGGTCTGAGCGGCTGATTAGATGCCAGTGATTTTTTATCGAGCACCGATACTTAACTGTTCCCGTGGTGGAATCATTTAATTTGCGACGCCATGACGCCACCATACTGTTAATTGCAACAATGTTGCCAAATTAATGCCAGATACTGATTATGCTGCGCACTCTTTAGGACCAAAGAATTGGGGTTAATGCGTCAAATCACTGTGAATATTGCCTAAAACACTTGGCGTTAATTGATGCGACTGAACACAAGGTTTATTCGTGCCATACGTGCCTGTAATTCTGAGTGATTTATTGAGCTGGGCTTTTGCATAAATCAATTCAGCAGCGAACCCGCGAAATGATACACAATGTGACAATATCAGGATTGTTTGTGTTTACTGATCTGAACCAGTAGCATTTATGCACTGTTCTTTTAAGGTTTCTAATCATGACATGTCAATCTATTTCATTTAATAGTTCCTCTAGCCTCACTATAAACTGCTATATTCGTTCACAATTTTACACCAAACGTTTATCGGTATCATATTATGTGAGATCATACGTTTTGAATAAGCTTCAACAGCCCGTATAGATAAGCGTCCTAACCTGACAAACTCGAATGTGTTTCCAAAGCAATGCTGATTAAAAGAGGAATGAGAGAAATTGCCAAATGCTTTTGTTCCCATTTCAAGCGTTCAGCAAATGCTCCAATCGCAACAAATAACTACGTCACTTCCGCCGTCCACACACTGTGGTAACCCGGCCTTAATGTCGAAGGGCGTGTTTATTTCCCATTTTGTCTATGTTGAACGCTGGTACTAGTTACCGACCTTCTCATTATAGGCTAATAGAGCAAATTATCATTATTGTTCCCTCATTCTCCTGTACTCGGAGTAAATGCACCGATCAAACCAATTTTGTGGATGAGTGGAACTCAAATAGCATTGTTCTATCGGTAGACGAAATTGCGACAGGAGGAAGCATTTGAAGCCAATTTTAATGACATATTTTCCATTGAATATCTAATATTAAACATGAGTTCAACAATCGATGTTGTTCCAATTTCGACACCACTCTCCCCGACCCAACCCGTCCGATGGGCGCATTTTAAATATGGTTGAATTATTGGTCGGTGGTCCCCCCCAACCCTTGGCTGTTGTCAGACTAGGCCATGACTCTCAAATCTTGACTGAATGATTCCACCCCTGTTGTGTAAGTTTATAGTGTGATACATGACTCGTTTCACCCCTAGCTGTTCTATATACATTAAAATACCATGTGATGCTTAAAGAGAGTAGAAAGTTTATTGGTTGAACAAATCGGTCATACAGGCAGTGGCAGATAAGAATATCAACATTGATTACATAAGTAAATGTCATTTCTAACCATGAGGTATAAAATAAAATCAAGTACAAGCTAATTCGTTACATAAGTACGATTGGTTAAATACAATCCTATTCTGTTTCGATTGCATCAATGACCTTATAAGAAGATATTGGTTGACTTAACTATACGCTAAGATAACATATATCCCATAACTGTATAACCCAATATGGACCCATAGGCATCTATGACTTTTTTTGTAACTGAGTAAATAATTCGAGAGCAAGCTGACGCCAATGTGCAGTTAGTCAGTTAGTCAGACGGCCACATCATTTACTGGAAAAATCAATCGGTAGCGTTTCTACATCGGGTGCGAATCCTAGATACCCCTTCTGATTGGTTTAACGTGTATTGTTTTAATACTATTGGTAGCACAAGTTCTTATAGTATAAGGTGCTCTACCAAACCAGTATCGGTAATGTAAAATACCTCATTAGTACAGAAAGCATCTGCGTTTAGCGGCGCTCTGGCTCCTATTGTCTATCGTGATTCACATTACGACTGCGACAACATACGTATTGGTGAAATAGTTCTCTGAAGCGTTGACTGAAAATGTATAACATCACCGGGTTGATACAACTGTTGAAATACGACACACAAAATGAAATTATCTTGAGGATGAACCAAAACGATGAGTATGGAGAACTGTCATAAGAGAACCTTATGAAAATTACGTGGCGTGGCAGCCAACACACAATATACACAAGGACCATGTAGAAGACAACTTTGGCCATACGGACTTCAGCTGCTCGTGTGGACTTCGGAAGATCATTCTGGTGCTCTGATGAAGCACAGCGTCTTTTGGTGAGCCTGCTGATAATCACACTGAAGTACCCCACGACTGTCGCGACCGGTATTGCAAACAGCAGGAGGAATTGCAGCATTACCACTGTCTTTTCATAATCTGGTGTCCACCAAGTTGCTACGCTGCAATACGCTGGAAGGTTGGGCAAATCAAATATAACTAAGGGTATGGTATCAAGTGTAGCGAATGCCAAGGAGATGATCCATATGGCAGCTGTGATTAGCCATGTCCGTCTCTGATGTGACGCGTTGAAGGTGCTCTCGGGAAGCACAATGGCAACATAACGTTCCTCACTGAGGGCAGTCAGGGTTAACACAGACACTGCCATTGACAATGTTTCCACAAATTTACAAACTTTGCATAGTGCAGATCCATAAGGCCAGCCAACAAACGTAAACAGTGTCGACATGAAGGGTACACCGAAGACGATCATCATCAGATCTCCCAAAGCTAGCGACATAATAAGCTTGTTTGGTGCATCACAAGCTTTATTATTCCTCCCAATGATGTAGATTAATGACCCATTGCCGATAAGACCGAAAATAAAGATAAGGGCAAAGAATATTGGAACCAATATTGCCTCCAACGCATGATGACTCACTGCCCAGCGACTGAAGTCACTGACAAACGTGGTGCTGTTGATTGTTACGTTCATAGCTTCCATTGTATGAACAACACATACTGAAAGCAGCAGAAAGTCAGACATTGTATGAGTGGCGGAGATGATGGTGTAGCATCAGACACGCTGCTCTAAAAAACATATTAAAGATGTTGTGCCCTATATTCTATGGGTATATGACTAGTTAAACAAACAATGTTCACGCCATAGCATGTTGCCAGACAAATTTGCATGATATGTAATATCATAAGTAAGCAGACTATTCCCGTTAGTTTAGATCGCTTTGGGATCTGCAGCTAAAAGGTTCAAAGTTTTTAAGCGACAATTGCCACGGTCGTACACCATTATAGCAAGACAGGTTTATGGACTAGACTTTTTGATGGCAAAAGCTAAATCGCAGTGACAGCTGATGTTTTTGCCGTTCGCAATTGACACTGCTACACAATCAGGAGCTACGCCAGGGAAAAACAATTCATTCGACTACCCTTACATTTATCATAACAACAGCAATAGATCTAGTTAGAACATCAACGCAATGCATTCCCGAGTTTATACACACAAACACGCATGTATGTATGTATGTATGTATGTATGTATGTATGTATGTATGTATGTATGTATGTATGTATGTATGTATGTATGTATGTATGTATGTATGTATGTATGTATGTATGTATGTATGTATGTATGTATGTATGTATGTATGTATGTATGTATGTATGTATGTATGTATGTATGTATGTATGTATGTATGTATGTATGTATGTATGTATGTATGTATGTACGTATGTATGTATGTATGTATGTATGTATGTATGTATGTATGTGTATGTATGTATGTATGTATGTATGTATGTATGTATGTATGTATGTATGTATGTATGTATGTATGTATGTATGTATGTATGTACGTATGTGGTTAAGCGTGTGCACGTGTGGGTGCGCGTGTGCATGTGTACGTATGTGTGCCGATGTATGTGTGTGTATGTGCGAGCATGCATGTGCTTGTGCATGTGTGTGAGTCCGCGTTTATATGGACGTGTGCGTGTATATATGTTTAAGTGCGGTTTTACCCAGTATGTCGGGTTGCATGTGCGTGTGTTTGTAGTCGTGAATGTACGTGTATGTGAGTGTGTGGGATTTTTGGGTGAATATGTGTACGTATATTTGGGCGTGTGTTCGAGTGTGATTGTATATGTGTGTGCGTGTATCTTTGTGTGAGTGTGGCATGCATATTTGGATACATAGAAATTATTCCGCCTATGTGTGCGTGTGAGTACATGCGTTTGCGTGTGTTTGTAAGTGCGCGTGTGTGCTAGTTTGTATAGAATGCAGACTCACCAGTTAAGACCCCGGTTCTACAGCTCGAGCACGATCCGGTGTTGGAGACCAAGTAGAGCAGCACAATATATAAGTAATGGAGGCAATTGTTGCTTAACACAGCAATACGGCCACGTCATGTAAATTGACTAGGACTGTGGCATCCTGAATACATAAGCAGCGTACGCACTCACCTCAATTATCTCAGTCAGTGCCGCTATATTTGGACCTGAAATACCCAGGTTCACTTCTAGGTCAATAGAGGCCCTCTCGCTATATCCCTTAGAGGTATCAATGAGTGCACGAGCAACTGACATTGCTACACCCCCAGGACGTCTGTCTGTATTTATGTATGTATATATGTATGCATGCAAGCATGCATGCAAGCATGTATGTATGTTTGTATGTGTGTATGCGTGTATGTGTATATATGTTTGTATGTGTGTATTTATGTATGCATGTATCTATGTATTTATGTATGTCTGCATGCATGTGTGCATGTGTGCATGTGTGTATGTGTATATGTTTGCATGTATGCATGTATATATGTATGTATGTATGTATGTATGTATGTATGTATGTATGTATGTATGTATGTATGTATGTATGTATGTATGTATGTATGTATGTATTGTATGTATGTATGTATGTATGTATGTATGTATGTATGTATGTATGTATGTATGTATGTATGTATGTATGTATGTATGTATGTATGTATGTATGTATGCATGTATATGTATGTATGTATGTATGAATGTATGTATGTATGTATGTATGTATGTATGTATGTATGTATGTATGTATGTATGTATGTATGTATGTGTATGTATGTATGTATGTATGTATGTATGTATGATGTATGTATGTATGCAGTATGTATGTATGTATGTATGTATGTATGTATGTATGTATGTATGTATGTATGTATGTATGTATGTATGTATGTATGTATGTATGTATGTATGTATGTATGTATGTATGTATGTATGTATGTATATGTATGTATGTATGTATGTATGTATGTATGTATGTATGTATGTATGTATGTATGTATGTATGTATGTATGTATGTATGTATGTATGTATGTATGTATGTATGTATGTATGTATGTATGTATGTATGTATGTATGTATGTATGTATGATGTATGTATGTATGTATGTATGTATGTATGTATGTATGTATGTATGTCTGTATGTATGTATGTATGTATGTATGTATGTATGTAGTATGTATGTATGTATGTATGTATGTATGTATGTATGTATGTATGTATGTATGTATGTATGTATGTATGTATGTATGTATGTATGTATGTATGTATGTATGTATGTATGTATGTATGTATGTATGTATGTAGTATGTATGTATGTATGTATGTATGTATGTATGTATGTATGTATGTATGTATGTATGTATGTATGTATGTATGTATGTATGTATGTATGTATGTATGTATGTATGTATGTATGTATGTATGTATGTATGTATGTATGTATGTATGTATGTATGTATGTATGTATGTATGTGTATGTATGTATGTATGTAATGTATGTATGTATGTATATGTATGTATGTATGTATGTATGTATGTATGTATGTATGTATGTATGTATGTATGTATGTATGTATGTATGTATGTATGTATGTATGTATGTATGTATGTATGTATGTATGTATGTATGTATGTATGTATGTATGTATGTATGTATGTATGTATGTATGTATGTATGTATGTATGTATGTATGTATGTATGTATGTATGTATGTATGTATGTATGTATGTATGTTGTATGTATGTATGTATGTATGTATGTATGTATGTATGTATGTATGTATGTGTATGTATGTATGTATGTATGTATGTATGTATGTATGTATGTATGTATGTATGTATGTATGTATGTATGATATATGTATGTATGTATGTATGTATGTATGTATGTATGTATGTATGTATGATGTATGTATGTATGTATGTATGTATGTATGTATGTATGTATGTATGTATGTATGTATGTATGTATGTATGTATGTATGTATGTATGTATGATGTATGTATGTATGTATGTATGTATGTATGTATGTATGTATGTATGTATGTATGTATTGTATGTATGTATGTATGTATGTATGTATGTATGTATGTATGTATGTATGTATGTATGTATGTATGTATGCATGTATGTATGTATGGATGTTGTACTATATGGGCGTGTGTTTTTTGAGTGTGATGTATGGGGGTTTTGGGATTTGGTGGTGTGGCATGCATTTTGGTACATAGAAATTATTCCGCCCATTGTGCGGTGGAAAATGCGTTTCGGTGTTTGTAAGTGCGCGGGTGGGGCGTTTTTATGAAGGACTCACCGTTTAAAACCCCCGGGTTTTCCCGCCCAGCACGATCCGTGTGGGAGACCAAGTAGGGCACAAATTAAGT
>CM067345.1:7031014-7068514 GCA_034190875.2 Urechis unicinctus
TATGTATGTATGTATGTATGTATGTTGTATGTATGTATTGTATGTATGTATGCATGTATGTATGTATGTCTGTATGTATGTATGTATGTATGTATGTTGTATGTATGTATGTATGTGTATGTATGTATGTATGTATGTATGTATGTATGTATGTATGTATGTATGTATGTATGTATGTATGTATGTATGTCTGTATGTATGTATGTATGTATGTATGTATGTATGTATGTATGTATGTATGTATGTATGTATGTATGTATGTATGTATGTGTTGTATGTATGTCTCTATGTATGTCTGTATGTATGTCTGTATGTATGTATGTATGTATGTATGTATGTATGTATGTATGTATGTATGTATGTCTGTATGTATGTATGTATGTATGTATGTACTGTATGTATGTATGTATGTCTGGTATGTATGTATGTATGTATGTATGTATGTATGTATGTATGATGTATGTCTGTATGTCTGTATGTATGTCTGTATGTATGTATGTATGTATGTATGTATGTATGTATGTATGTATGTATGTATGTATGTATGTATGTATGTATGTATGTATGTATGTATGTATGTATGTATGTATGTCTGTATGTTGTATGCATGTATGTCTGTCTGTCTGTTTATGTCTGTATGTATGTATGTATGTATGTATGTATGTATGTATGTATGTGTATGTATGTCCTGTATGTCTGTCTGTCTGTCTGTCTGTCTGTATGTCTGTATGTATGTCTGTCTGTATGTATGTATGTATGTATGTATCTGTATGTCTGTATGTATGTATGTATGTATGTCTGTATGTATGTATGTCTGTATGTGCATGTCTGTATGTATGTATGTCTGTATGTATGTATGTGTATGTATGTATGTATGTATGTATGTATGTATGTATGTATGTATTTGTATGTATGTATGTATGTATGTATGTATGTATGTATGTCATGTATGTATGTATGTATGTATGTATGTATGTCTGTATGTCATGTATGTATGTATGTTGTATGTATGTATGTCTGTATGTATGTATGTTGTATGTATGTATGTATGTCTGACCGGTCATGTATGTATGTATGATGTTGTCTGTCTGTATGTCTATGTGTATGTATGATGTATGTCTGTATGTCTGTATGTCTGTATGTATGTATGTATGTTCTGTATGTATGTTCTGTATGTCTGTTGGAGGTCTGTCTGTATGTATGTCTGTCTGTCTGTATGTATGTATGTCTGTCTGTATGTCTGTGTATGTATGTCTGTCTGTCTGTCTGTTCTGTCTGTCTGTCTGTATGTATGTCTGTCTGTCTGTCTGTCTGTCATGTAATGTCTGTCCTGTCTGTCCTATGTCTCCTCAGTCTATCAGGGATGAATCAGCTTCTCGCTTCGATGTGCCACTGCTGGTGCAACTTACTTGCTAAGATATCCATTTCGTTCCCAGGGACCCACGTGATCTCAACGCCCAGTGGCTAGTTAAATGGTGTATTTGAATCGTATAACAATATGTTAAAAACAAAAGTAGTGTGTTCGAGAATATTATCATTCAATAGGCAATTAACTGGAAGGGCGTCCATTGACTTTTATAAGCCCGTCAATCAGAAATGTATCTAGGTTACAACATTGATTAACCTACTTCGGTAATGTGACTTTTATAGATGAGACAAATGTGGCAAAAGACGGCAAGAGCATATGTTGAATTTGTTTGAGAGCGCCTCGGTGTAACTGATGTTATATTCATATCAATAAGCATTCAGCAAGCCTAACCCTAACCCTAACCCTAACCCTACAGAGTTCAGGAAAGAATTTCAGACTTTACAGGACCGATGTCCTGTAAAGTGCCCAAACTTTACAGGACCGGGACTTTTCTTTCAGGACCGAATTAAAATTAATCATTTTGCGATGTCTCAAGATAATGCGTCAGAAAAACTCATTATTTTTAGGGTAAAATTTGTTTATTGTCAACATTAGAATCTAAATAAGATATCTATGTATGCAAAGGACATCAGGATCTAATTTAGATCATGATGTCCTTTGCGTACATGAATATTTTATCCTCAATATCCTCTTCGCGGCCGGAGAAGTAGTCTGAATCGGACCCATCGCTGTCCGACTCATCTGCTTCGACCGACCCAGCAATATCTTCTGCAACCTCCTCTTCATCAGTAGTGACCTCTGTTCCTTCTCTCACCTCTACCAATGGAGCATCACTCTGGGCTTCAGCTGCTTGAGCTGCTATCTGTTTCTGGTTATGTCTCCTGTAAGCAGACTCCCTCTTGCACTGGAAATAAACGGGTGAAAAATGCAATGCAATTTTCATTTTGTAGTACAGATATGTAATACATTTATATCACAAAACCACAATAAACTATGCAGCTATATCACCAACTGGACACTCACTGTTAGCCAATGATACTCCAGGGATTTGCTAAATAAATATTTTAACTAAATTAATCTAAACATTGATCCATATAGCTTTGATTTTTTATCAAGGTATTTATTTAACTCAGATTTAATATCATTATATATTAAAAATCATTAAAAACATCTCTAAGATCAATCTTTATTTCTTTTAATTATTATAATTAAATATCTATCATTGTATTATTATTTGACTTCATGTAAAAATCATTATTATCATCATTTGATCCACTCACTTGTAAGCTGTGCAGAACATTTTGCCATCTTTAAATTCCATCCATGGTCTACCCTCCTCCCATGTCTTTGAATATATCCTAGGGATTTTTTTTTTGTTCCTCTTGGGGCGGCCTCCTCCCAGGCCTTGCCCCATCTTTGTACCGCTGCCGCGAAAACATCAGACCGCGAAAATCACAGTTCTTCACCGAAACACTAAACCCGCGAAAATCTCGATACTGAATTTAGAAAACGAAATCACAACTTTCGCTTTCCGTTATCTGCTCACCAGGGCTCATTGTTTCGGTCACTTGTTTGATTCGTAAAAGTGGTTCCTTACTATAGATTTCGCTATATTATTGTTATTCGGATATAGTCGTGTTCACTCGGCTGTTTTCGCTTGTAAGCGGAGAAAACGTCGGTGATGGTTTCGAAAGATGGATGTACAGTCGATATTTCCCCATTTTATCAACATCATTGACGAAATAAACTGTCGGACAAAATGACCGATGGAAATGGCTTTATTTACCGGACCAAAGAGAAAAATACCGGACATGTCCGATGTCCGACTGTGAAACCTTGGGGTTTCAACAGAGGCCACTTTTTTCACTGCAAAAGAAACCGGCCCTCTTTTCTATGTATTTGGCAGTTCATCCCAGTTGAAAGTTCATGTCAATCGATGAAAGATAAGTCGATGTTATTTGGACAAAATAATGCCAGTCAATTGCGTGCGGTGGCAACTAACACAAATACCATGTCAGTAATCTGTCCCCATTGCTGGGCGCGGTGGTTTGTTGGCACGAGACATAAATGGTCCTATCTTGGGAACAGATGCGCCACTTTTGTTGGTGGTTATTATTTTGTTAAATTAAAAGTAAACTTATGCTGGTCGCTGCAGTTCGAGACGGAATGAACACTTTTGATACATTCACATGTGATGTGATACAGGTAATATGAAATTGCTGGTTATATTGAGTACACATCACCGACCTAAAGGCATGATATATTTTCCTTGTAACCCACGCGGTTCGTGAGGTGCTGGTCATAAATATCGCAGTGCCATTGGTCGGTACTTAATTAGTCACCCTACATTGCAGTCTATTGCTTGACATGCTGACGGGGTTCTACAGTAAATGGGGAGATGTGAAGCCGCTGGCCTAGTCACGTATCCAGCTTCGTTCTTTCTGTTGAAAAACACTAAACCTTTTCGTAATGGCAATAGATCATTTACACAAGTGGTTCATTCCTAACCGAACAATGATTGAAAGACATATAGGTGAAGTTACCAAAAGAGTTTGCTAGGTCACAAAATGTACTTAATTAGTCGCACGTAACACATGTGTTTGAAGGCACTTGCTATGATCAAAGTGTCCCATTTTTTCCGTTAAGATAAGCTGCCCTGCAAGCAATTGCGTTTCAAGAATAGTTCAATAAATAGCTGACATAAGTTGGCATCATTATCAGCGTTCAGAGGGACACGAAATCTCAGCCACGCAGCTTCCAACGCACAACATGACCGCCATAGGATATGATTGAGCTATTGAAATCCTTTAGCCATTTAGTTTTCCTACCCATGTCACCTTAAAAAGCATATAATAAAAATTATATTATTTTTTAGGGTAACAAGAAGCTCAACAGTTTGGTAATGAATGAGCTGATGTTGTTGATAAGTCAGTCACATATATCAAATTTATCAACTGGATTTACCGAAATACATGCGTTTGATAAGCGTTTTGCGTTTGAACAATGCAACATTTACCACTGAATAACGTCGTTGCTACTTGTAACAGGATAAGTTCTACCAGATTAGGCTTTGGACAAGTCTTGTGTGAACGAAGACGCCTTTGCAGATCAATAATTGACCAAATGTCATGGCTTAATTTTAGGGATGACGCTGATTAGGTCATCTCACATCGTCTGCATCGTCTCTGGAGAGAAGGGGGTTCGTCGGCTTAGAGGTGCTGTAAACAAATTATAAAGTTATCTGCTGCAAGTTTGTCCAATCGACTACAGCTATGTCTGGAATTGATTTACGAGTGGATATTTTATGCAATTTACTCCGATAAAAGCTCGCTTTGTGCTGCAGATCGTGAACATTGTCACACACTTGCTGTAGTGTTGTTGTACACGTGTTGTAGCGTTGTTATAGCGTTGTTGTACAGTTGTTGTGGCAATACCTTGGCAATACCAGGTGGGCTGGGTTGGTAGGTTGGGTTGGGTAGGTTGGATAGGACGATGTAGAGCCAAGGCCTTGCTAAGAATACATTGCCATCTGCAGAACATCTCTCCGAAGAAGCGGTGCAAAACCTACGTGCAGACAAGGGAAGAATCTCCTTTGCTGCCGCGAAAAAGAAGTATGGCATCGGGTCCACTAGGCTGTCGAAAATATGGGCAACAGAGGCAAAGCCAGCAAGCTCTATGGAGGACTCCGAGAGTAGCAATCCAAATGGCCTCCACCAGCCAACCACGGTTACCCAAGAGTATATTAGTAGCAATCCAAATGGGGTGCTGGCCCTCCAAAAAAAGTCTACTACAATTGATTTCGAAAGTAGCCCCACCCAACTACCATTCCACACCGCGCCAAGATATGGCATCCCTAGTGTATACGATTTCTACTATACTATGCAAAATATAGAGAAAAAGGTGGACGATATAGACTAAAAGGTAGACACTATTGCAGCAGACATGGAATCCGTAGAGGACGAAATAGACGACAATTTGTCGGTTCTGGAAGACAATATAGAAGAGGTTTAGAACCAATCTAGGAACCATTGCGGACCTAGCGTCGTTTTCGATGTGTAGGATTTGCCGCATTGCTTGCATGGAAGGTCTGGAAAATTACAAAAAGCCACATGGAAGCCACATCGAATTTCCTACCAAAACCAGAACCAGCCCCCCAGCCCCCAAGTCCTACCCCCAAGTTGGGCGGGACACTTGGAATAGGAGCCAGGGGCAAATAGTTTGCTTGGGGCAGACCACCATTGGGAGAGGCTATAGGGCAGATCAGGTGTTCTAGGCTGGAGGAGGCTGGCCTGTTGGCTGGAGGAGGCTGGCCTGATGGTGGAGCACGTTCGCCGTCTGCGACCAAATGGGCTGGAGGAGGCACGTTCGCCACCTGCGACTGGGGGTGTTTCTACCTGCTACTGGGGTTGGCTGGAGGAGGCTGGTATGTGGGTTGGAGGAGGCTGGCCTGGGTGGGGCATGTGTGGTTGGTGGAGTTGTGGCTTTCGTTGCATGTCCAGTTCTGTCTTTCTATTGTCTTTCCTGGATGTTGCCGGCGAGAAGCAAAGGTTGCCTAGCGTGAGGGAGAATGGGGTTTTGGCTATTCGGAGGGCTTCTATTCCACCATATGCTCGAAGGGCTTCCTGTATCCTGTATCCATGGACCGGGACTGCAGTTGGGCTTTCCGAGGTTTCCAAGAACAAGAGTACTCTGTTCTGATTTTGTCTATCTTTGGCGACCGCAAAGTTTCTACAAAGATACTTTCCGGCTGGCAACGCCGATGCTTTTCGCTGCTCCTCCTTTCGAGGTGGTGGCAGTTCTAGTTCTGTAGGACCTCCATAGTTTGGCAATGGTTTTCCCGGAGGCGGTGGCACTGGTGGCAAATTTGGAAGATCTGGATATTTGTCCTCTCCTGTGAGACATCTCCAGTGGCATACACAGTTCTCTGCCAGACTCCCAACGAGCTGTGCGTATCGTATGCACCACACAAGGCATTCGTCGTCGTAGAGATTCTGGATGTTTCGGATGCAAGACGGGATTTCGATTGTCTCTGGGACTACAAGCGGCAATGGGACCGGTCTGGGTTCGCAGGCAATGTTGCGGTGGCTCCACAGCGGGCATTTCTTGCTATCGACGCAGTAGTCTGTTGCCCCACATTTGCAAGAACTATCTGGATCCTCGAAAATCTTTGGAGGTGGGCCTATTTGGAGACAATCGCCATCGCATTTGCTGTGTGGTTTGTCTGCTTTTCGGGGCCTCAAAAATACAATGCGAAGCTTGCCGCTGCTGGGGCCCCACTTGTACAGGTAGACAAAGTCGAGAATATGGCCTGCCTGGACTGGTTCTTCGAAGCTTGCAAGATATATTTCTAGAAAATCTTTTGGTATCTGGTATCGTTCGTAGATACCAAACCCAAGAAAATCTAGAATTTCTAGCTCTCTTTTGGATAGAAACAAGTAGGGAAACTTCTTTTCTAGCAGACCCCAGTTCTCCGCTCGTTGTTCGAAAGATGGCAGTGCTGGGCGGCCGAGGATAGTATTTGGAGGTGGAGCATTTTCTGGGGCTATTCCAGGGATTTTTGTGTACCTTGCTTGCGAAATGTGGTATTTCTCTTTTGCTGCACGAACAGACAAGGCTCCCGATCGTATCTCCGTATAGGCTTCTCGTGGTAGGGTTATTCTTGGCATGGTATTTACCTATGTACTTGCATTTGTTCAAAAGGGGGTACATATAGGGTGTTTGGCTCTTTGGTTGGCGAAGGTTGTTGTTTTTTGCATGTTTGGCCCCTGGGCTGGCGCGGTGGAGGATGTTGGTTTGGAGGTGGAGGTTGCCTATCTGTGTACCCCATTGACCTGTATATGTGGGGTTGCTGGTTGCTGTACCAGATGTGTACCCGTATATGTGTGGTTGCTGGTTGCTGTTTTAGACTAAAACATAACTGTAAATAGAGAAACATCACTCTAAGTAGAGACATATCACTCTAAGTAGTCGAAACATCACTCTAAATAGATAAAATCTGTGTGTCCATTTTGTAAAGTGTGCTTGTACCCCCAGTCTCTATACTACTCAGGGCAAATAAACGAAAGCTTAGTACACGTATTTGTCCAAAGTAACACGTATGTAGCATATTTAAATTAAATAATATTCTTTGCTCACAAGCGAATCATCGATCAACATGTGAATATTGATTATTCCGTGTTTCTCCTTTGAACACATCGTCTCAAACGTTAGCAGAAAAGGGGGCATTGATCTGCTTCTAAGAGTATAATATCTTATAGTAAAGTAAACAGTAGACCGGGCCCAAAGACTTTATGGTTCGTTGCCTATAAGTTGTGAAATGTTCAGTAGTGGTGTCATAGGTTCATCGTCAAAATGCCGATGTGCGTAGTGCATATATCTCTACTCCTGGTGTTAATAATTCAGGCCTCATCATGCAATGCCCAAGAAATCATATTGGACAATAATGGCTACGTAGGGATTTTGGTGGCAATTGACAGCCAGGAAGATTGGAACATTGTATTGAAGATACAGGTACTGTACTTGACCATATCTTCAGAGTAGATGTAGATTTACTGTCAATCACTGAATAAGAAGTGCAACCTATGCCCCGTACGACACGATCTATCATCAACTATTGTTGTGCTTAGTTGGGGATTCGGAAGGGAGTCTTGTGTCATTTATAGCGAGTGTCCGCAGTGCGCCTCAGTCATATTCAAAATTACGTTATACTTGACAGCAAGTATCGCGTTGAAATGGATTCTGGGACCGACATCGTAGCAGCGCGCTGGGTATCAGTGACCAGTAGCGTAAACGCTGTCTGATGTTTCAGCTGATCGTATTCTGAGGTTTTCTGTACTTCATTCCGTTTCATCAAAAATGTCAGTTCGATGTACCGTAGTTGTTTGCCCAACTGACTGTAGCGACAAAGGATCGTCAGTGATGCGTTCAAATAGAAGAAATATCCTTGTACTTCACATTTTGTTAAGACGCCTATGTTGAAAACCATTCGCTGGTTGACCTGTATTATACCACATCGATGTATTTCACAGGGGGAACCTAACTTTACTCCAGTGAAGTCGTCAAACTGTCTGGTCAACGTTTGGTGTCAAAGAAAACACCACAAGCTATTCACACTTCGGCGATGAATTTTACATTCAAATATGGTGTCAAGTGAGAATGCCTTTTGTCAATGACAGTGCAGTTTTACATAGCTGAAGTGTCATAACGCTGGGCAAAAATGTATGCATAGAAGTCGTATTAATCGATGCATTGCTTTTATTATACAGGGAAAACGATTGTGCATGAATGGGGTCATTTGCGGAACGGACTCTTCGACGAATACGACACTGGCAAATCTGGCGGAACTGAAGATAATCCATTCAAATGTGGACTTAGTTTGAAGGGGAATGTGAGTAGCCAAGCATACAACTAGGCTGATGGGCTAACTCACTACCGGCTACATTTAACAAAACGAACAGATTTAAATGATAACATTCAGTGTGAGTCTAATAGAAATGCTGGTGCAATACATAAATGTGTCTTCAAGCCTGAAGATAAGCAAGTCGTAACTGCTTCAATCATGTACAAGCACAATCTTCAAAGTGTTAGTACAAATGTTACTAGGAATAGTGACAGGTATATTTTTTGGTTCTTATTTACCGGTTAATAGTCAACATTTGGATGCCATTGGTTCGACAGGTGGAAGACTTTTGCGACAACCAAGGCATTAACGAAACCGAACACAATGAAAATGCGAGTAACATGCAAAATAAAATATGCCGTCACCAAAGCTGCTGGGAAGTGATGCGGTCGCATCGAGATTTTAATGATGGCAAGTGAAGCTGGCGGAATCTCGTTGGTCATCGTTCTGTGTACGTGCTTCAATGAGAAACCAGCGAAGAGCTTGTTCCTTTGTGTGCGGCCATGTTGCATTTATTGCTATGAGCAGTCCAAATGATGTTGATCCTTCACTCCGAGAAACGTAAGGAGGCTGATGTTTATTTGCAAATTCAAAGCAATTACGCTTAATTGTTTGTATTTAGGTAATAATCCACCGAATGAACCAACTCTGAATACAGCATTCAAAACTGTGCAGGCGGTCGTCGAGAAAATCGTGTTGGTGCTAGACAAGTCAAGTTCGATGGGTGATATCTTTTCAAATTCTACCGTAAGTGGTACCACGTAAGGACTTTTATTATCGTTACACTGCGGCCATAAAATCGCATACCTCGCTCAAATAGGCTATGCACCAAAATAACCAAATGCAATTGCACCAACAGTGGTGTGGTATTTATATGTGTTTGCAATTACTTGAAGGTTAGATTGAACCGACGAACTTGTTGCAAAGTGTGTACTGATTAGCGTATATACCATAAATATGATTATCATTGATCATGGGTGTGGACCCATGGCTCTGGGTCAGTGTCATTTAGCTCACATTATGATTTTTTTATGCTACAGATATCCCGTCTTGAAGCCATGGTCAAATATACAACAGCCTTCATACAGTATTTGGTTCCAGACGGAACGCACATGGGCATTGTGTCATTCAACAGCGGGGCCAGTATAGACCATCAATTTGAGGGGAAATCCTTCAAGTAGCATTCTGATCTTAATCAGCGGTGGCAAGGACAGCTCCTTGTCGATTAACCAAATGAAATCCGAACTCCAAGCCAAATATATCAAGGTGTACACAGTACTCTTCACACACGCAGCAGACGATAGACTGTTCAATCTATCACGCGATACCAAGTGAAGTTCATACTTCATTTCCGGGAATGAACGTGATCTCAACGCTCAAGGTTTCTATGCCAGCATATTGCAGCATGCGCTGCCGGAGTCGTACAGAAGTACTGCTGTGACTTTAAATATACGACAGTTGAAAAACGCATTTTAATTCTTAGCTTTAACTGATAGTTGTGACGTGAAGGGGCTCTAATACATGGTATATTATATATGTACTTGTAGAATGTCGGATTACTGATTGAAGCATCTAAATACCGCGACCCTACGGTTGTATTGATGTTGTGTGCAGGTTAAAGTTGTTGCGCTCGTGACGCCAGCTTTGGGCAGCGTTAATGCCGCTTTCATCGTGGATGATGATTTAGGTATCAATACGTTAGTTAACGCTCTCTACCAAACACGACAGCAAGAGTTTTACCTGATGCTAATATCCCCGAATGGAATATCCCACCAAGCACCTCATGGCAATAGATCGTCAAAGAATACCATAGAGATACATATTCCAGACGTGGCGGAGGTAAAAAGGCTAAAGATAGACTTTATCATTGTCTACACCCACTTTATTACTGAAATAACTACAGCACCATCTTTATAAGTGGTATATATGCGCTCTTCAGGTCCAGAAGGGGGACTTGGAATGAACTAGGCGGCTACATGATGACGGCGTAGGCGCTGATACATTACCAGGTGACGGATTCTATTCGGCGTATTTACAAGAATTCGATGGGGACGAAAGTATAGTGTGACCATTCTAGCGTCAGCAGGAGCCAACCAATCGTACTACCGAGTCACAGATCATGCGAGCGGTTCTGCACCCGTTGACCCTCAATATGCTACAAGTAATAAATCCAAATGCAATGCTGTTTCAACAATACGCATAAACGAGTAAATTCAATTTAAATTACCCATTTCACACCACATTTTTCTTCTATGAAGTTTTCTTGGCTGTCGGACTTGCAGACGAGACAGTATACGACGTGTTTTTGAGTCCGTTTGAGCGCTTTATCTCCTCAGGATTCGTGACTGTGTACAACTATGACGCGATGAAGCGTGCTGGCGATGTGCCCCCCCCCCCCCTTCACGTGTTATGGACCTCTCTATACAGAACATTAATGAGTCCACGGCTCTACTCACCTGGACAGCAGTAGGAGATGACCTCGAACAGGGAACAGGTAACTCAATGCCCTCAGTAAGCTTTATTTTATACTTGATAAAAAGATGTCCATAAAAGATGTTTTCTGTTGTGTCTTATCTAGCGGCGCTGTATGACTTGAGGTATTGCTTGTCTATACCTGAAGCATTGCAGTCATTTGAAAACTGCACGCCAATAATCGGAGACAATATAACTTCCTATGTGGCGCCATCTTCGGCAAGCAGCTTGGAGAGGTATTTATGGCAGGTCCCAGATGAAGCCTTAAACAGGACTCTGGTGTTGGGACTACGTGTACAAGACGTCGCCGGTCTCATGTCCGATACATCGAATCTGATATCAGTTACCATGAGCTAGAACAGGAAGCTACTGACTCGACGGAACCGGAAGCCGATGTCACAACAAGTATCTCTGCTACCGAGAGCCACCAGGACACTGAACAGGGGAGGCAGAAGTTGATTATTGTTAAAGATACCCTGGCAGCAGTCGTTCTCATTCTTGTTGTGATGTGTTTTACTTTTCTAGCTTGCCGTAATAAAAGACCTGCCAAGCCGAGTAGCAAGGAAGAGGGAGCAGAAGAGGCTGGCAGACATTCTCAATCTCGCTCCGCCTACGCTCTCTACCAGGCTCCAAGCCATAAGATGTGCATTGTCCTGTTTAGACCATTCTACCGAGTATATTCAAGCCCAACGTATTCCGATCGTTATTGGCTTAGATATTTGATTGACCTATTGTACACTTTAACAGCGAGTTTATTCTGTCAGAGTTACTATATGAGCGTCCAATCTTTGTTTGCCTGCCATGAAACACGGGTTTGTGCTTTATTAGTAAATTAATTTTTCTACTTGATGAGTACTTACAACCAGCGAATAACATTTCGAGTGTCTTACTGGATGTCGCTGGCGTCAATTGGTATATTTGCAAAGAACTGTACTGTGTTTAATACCATTCAAGAAATATCAAATGAGGAAGTCTAACATTCACGTTCATAACTTACATTCAATGAAATGCTATTGTTTACATAAAGAATAGATGCTTGTTCAAATGGAATGCCATGCGTTCCTTATTCTGCGCAAAAAAAAGAAACGGTGAACGGACTTTGAACGACCGTAACATTATAACAAATAACAAGCTGATTGGTGGCCTAGCATTTCCCACAAGTCCAACCTTTTTCTCGCTATTAAAGCATGGTAACATATAGTGGACGTCTTATCGTAATCAGAACACGGCATCGTTCAGGGATTACAATTTTGCACATCGTCTACATGTCGGGCTTTCATTCACAATCAGTCCGAATAATGCAGTTTTGTTATAGTGCTCATTAACTCTCCGACACTTGATCAACTTTCCTATACTGGCTAATCCGTTATCAGGTATACCGCTGCTGTCTTTGCTGCAAAAGAGCCATTTGTCTGTAGCCTCAAGTGTCGTTGGCTTGTCGTCCTTCATTGTGGAATGGTTTTCATGGAGATAAATGTCATGTTTATCTCAAGCATCTGGTGGACAAGTTTACAGTGAGATCAGCAGGCAGATAGTTTTAGTTATAGACAGCTTAATTTAAGTGTGAGGATTCATATTAACGTATTACAAAGGCATGAATAAAAGTTGCATATATCACAGATGCTACGTTAACAGATCACAGCTTAGTAAAGGGCTAGTGTTGGTTATCGCATGGTCACGTGGGTGATATGGGTCTTTCCTCATATCATCCACGTGACCATGCAATAACATACTTATCGCAATTGCACCTACACGCGATAATCAAGCGCACGACCCTTGTTCCGTCCTTGATTGTAGTATCATAAATTGGTTTGCTCTCGAAAGAAGCCCATTCAAGTCTGCATGTATAACTAATTCTTTACGTTGTTAATTATTTATAGCTTTTTTTATTGAATATATATATATATATATATATATATATATATATATATATATATATATATATATATATATATATATATATATATATATATATATATGTTTTTCGCTTTAACTAATAAACAAAAAAGGGACCTTAAAACAATCTAGTGCTTATAAAATTATATATAATTGTCCAAAGGTCATGAAACTTGAGTCAATTGTTGTCATGGACAGCGCATATCGAATCCTAAAGTTGTAAAGTATGGATATAAATGTCATGGGGGAGGGGCTGGGCAAGGATCGATGTCAAGCACTTCATCTGGACATCGTTTTACTTGCAACGCAAATGCGCCAGAATAGGACATCGATATAGAGGCTTGGTGGGTTGCTTAGATTGTTACATGCATTTGTGTATCCCCATAGATCAGTCTGCTAATAAGTGCATCCGGGGAATGCATTGGCTTAATGGCGCTAGAAGCTCGCGATTATATTATTCAAAAGGACTCAACTGTAAATAAATGTACATTGATGATTATACCACACCGAGAGTATGCCAGAGAGCGACAAAGCTGATGAGATGATAAATGAGATAACATCGTTAATGCTACTATGTTAGCACATCTTCCAGCTAGGACTGATAACTTAAAGAGAGAGCACCTATAGTCAAACAACCTATCATTAAATGCTCAAATGATAAATATCAAATCAATTTGTGAAAAATACTAAAATAATGAGTCCCCACTTATTCCACACGAGAAGCAGGAGGTGGGAGTATTGGCGTGGGGTATAACTCGGGATAAGAACTGTACCCAGGGTATCGACTGTAACCAAGGCAACCACTCTACCCAGGGTCACAATCGTATCAATAGTAACAACTGCACCAAGGGTTACAACTTAAATCAGGGTAATAACTATATCCAGAGTAATAACTCGACCAATCAAAAATACATCCAGTATAGTTACTATAAAAATATGTATAGCAGATGTCCAAGCGCAAAGGCTGTACCAGTGATATTGTCCGAGTATATACATGCAATTGTGTTTATTACAAGGTAGCGTCACCTAACAAAGGCTGCGTGTTATCAACAGGAAAGTGATCATCGCAGAGCAACTTGGAGTGAATCATCTTCGCAAAAATATCAACTCTTTGATAAAGCTCTTTGAATAAAGGGCCACTTGAGAGTACAAATATTCAGTGCACTGCTTACCCGACGTTGAGTGGATTTTAGTATACGTTGATTGTGTTAGAAGTGTTGCTGACTCCTTGAGAAGTGCTATTAAAGTGTTATTAGCCATGCATCTCCGACAGAAAACGTTTTATTGAACCATTATAACAAGTGTATTACTTTAAGGAAAGCTTAGAATATGTACAGAAGAAACTAAATACATTCTTATAAACTTTATTTTGTTCTTGCGATACAGGTCGCAATTTTCAACATATTTTCGAATTAAAAAAAATATATTGTATTATTCATGCACAGCACCCAGAGGTTTTACTATGACATTGTATGTTTTGAAAGAATTTTTGTCTTGTGATACAGATCACAATTTTCAAGATATTGTCGAAATAATTTTTATCTATTTAGACAGTGTTGATGATGCACAGAAGCCAGAGCCAGTATTTTCCCCTGGACTTCATATCAAGTTTACGATCATCAAAAGACATTTTATAACATTAATATCTTCATGGAGAATTGTGTGTTGCATATTATGGAAGCCTATCTCAATTGTAAACTTTTAGAAAATGCCAATAGGGAATGGCAACATCATAAGCTGATAGGAAGAGTATAGAACAAAGATATTGGACGGTAATATTTCATTTTAAGGTGAAAGGTGGTAAATACATTGATTCGCACGAGGGCTCTACCGCCACGTTTTTACATACGTCTTGCTGCGCGGCAGCCAAAACAATAAAAGTAGAATTTATAAATAGGGGTGGGGAGGGGGGGGGGGGTTAGGTTTGTTCAAATGTGTCGATGATCCTTCCGGCTAAGGTTACTAATATATTCCTTTCTGTAACATTGACGTAACTCAAATCCTCTCTGACTATGGGGTGTACTTAATTGGCACCATTCATGGCTTGATTCGATCCTTCGTGACCGAGCAGCTAGACGCACCTAGGAGCTTATTCAGGGGTCGGAACTTGTCCTAATGATTGTAAGAAGAATAACATGAAATTCTTGCGGCGTTAGTCCGATTATTTTTCCATTGTGTTTCATTGAGATTGATAACGGGGTTCACTGTAGACAAGACGGATAATTAATCGGTGAGAGGGGCATTATTGTCAACACGATAAAGTCGTCTGAGATGCACAGTATGATAAATTTGCACGACTCCATTGATCCCCGACTAAAGTTAGCATAACTTTAGAACAGTCCGCAGCTTTATCAGGCCCAACATGACGTAGTGTGAAAAGGGGCAACGAGCATCCTACTGCGCCAATGTTCGTCTGAGAGCCATTTATGATCCATAAAATACTGAATCAAAATGAGAATTCAATACAGGCTGATAATATATTGAGTGCAATCAATGCTATTATAAAAACAGTTGTCGCATTATTTGTCAGTGCTTCAGGGCAGTGTTCTTGGTATTATATTCACGTAATTCTAATGAGCAAATGAAATCAGAAAAATTCATTTCAGCAGCTTCTTGCGATGCAGTTTACAGCATATGGTTGCTAATTTATGATATGTCCATTGAACTCTGCATTGGCCACAGTGCACTTCTAACTCAAGGATGTTTGAACGTCCCGTATCTTACCCTGTTTTCGATGCCGCCTAGCTTTACAACGATTCAAGGTGCGAATAGTAACGCTGCAGCAGTGTGCAAATGATAGGTCTTGTGGATCGCTCAAATAACTCACGACGGATAAGGTGATTTGTTCTAAAGTTATTACGCTTATCCAGTGGAGCTAAGTACATTGTGTCGGGATAGCGGTTTTCTTCAAACCCCGACACATTAACTTTGCATAACAATTTTTGCATCACAAGTGACGCATAGGGTAATTGGATGCCAGTGAACCAATAAAAGCGTGTCCAGCTAACGTTCCTGGTGTTATCATGTTTAAGCTGCAAAGATTGTGAATGCTTGTTTTGGTTGTCATACTTAAAATGTACAGTTAATGTTGGGTATCGCAAATAATCATTTATTTAGACGAAAAGTGCGGGTAGTGTGTTTAGTGATCAATCGCATTGAAATCAAGACAGTATAATCCATCAAAGTAAGGTACACACTAAGTGAAGCGACTAACTTCGATCGACGTATATCACTTCGCTTGTCCGCTCTTACGTGATAAAGGTAGATAGCAATTATAACCAGCAAGGCACCGCCAATGGATAAACGACCACCATGCCGAACATTTCAAGCTGTACGTTACGTACCCACCGTGAAGGTTTGGTGCCCTTCAGAATTCTCTCAAAACAGACGCCCGAAAAACCGGACATGACGCTTGACATAACGGCAACAATCAAGTTCATGATAGGTTTTTTGACGAGGGACACTTTGTCGTTCGAGGTACTTACTCGCCTAAATATAGATTCGTGCAAAAACTTGTAAGAAGAGGTGCGCACAAAACCATTGGCATTACTACTCATCTACATATTCACCTGAACTTACAATTTTACTGCTTAGAATTCAGCAGATAAGTGACCCTGACGCTTAGCAATTTAAGAAAGTCTTCATCCATAATATTCACGCCAAAATACCTGTTTACGGGTTAAAAGTATGCAGATATATTACCCTGATGGCTAACAGTTTAAGGAAGGCTTCATCCAGTGACGAGCCTGACCGACCTTGCTCTACAGCTTCTGTGTGTAGGGTCTCTTGGGTCCTCTGAACTCGCTGTACCTGACCCCATGCTGCTATTTGCTGCTTGCTAATCCACAACGAGACAATTACCGTCGTGTAACAGGCATCTGGTTATTACTATGCATGAGTCAGATTTGCTATCTGTTGATATGTAAGGGCGTCTATGAATTGAGTAGATGGACTCGAGCATACGGCCATTACATGCAAACAATGCCACCCTTTCAACTACAAAACTACCATAGGCATGATATTCATTAATGGTGAAAGCTCTTAACCTATTCAATTCAAAAATAGGGCACTTTCTGCTATTGAATATATTTGCACAAAGCCTATGTAACAATTATAACGTAAATCAACATGAATACGCTGAATTATACTCTGAGTATGATATAGCTGCACAGTCTGACATGTTATCGCCAGTCAGCGCACAAATTACATTAGTATGTATGTGAGAAAGAAGAGAATTGGCATCTAACCTGCGATCCAGCCAACCTCATAATGCCCTAAACAAACAACCCCAATTACACACAAGCCACATCATAATGATGTGTTAAGTCACTGCCATATATAGTCAATTGACTCGTGCTCTTTAAGAACGCACATTCCGTTATTTGGCGTTTATACAGCCTCGCGTTGTTTGAACATAATCAAACCGAATTTATCTTACTAGCTTCTTGTGCGATATATCAAAAGCTGTTACAGGTAATATTTAGATCATTGGGAACGTCCATCTTCGTATCTTACTCCAGATCGACCAAAAACAAATTTATGGTTCTCACGTAGCATTCACAAAAAGATGTTTGTTGATACTGAAGTGTCATTGAGAGGGACGAATCAAGTATGGCCCTTGAATTTCTTATTGGCCCCTTATAAATCTGTACTTGTGACCATACAACTGACGACATATAAGCGAGGCAAATCATGCGGCGGCGTCACCCTAGCAGCTGAGCACCTCGTTGATGCTGATGTGTCAGTGCTACCAAGGCTTTTTACAAGTTTTATCCGTGCCGTTAAGAATATTACACTGGTTTTGACAACCCTGTATTCATACGCGTTTTAGAGGCCTCGAAGGCATTTGATAAAATGTTTCATCGGTAGCTATCCAACAAACTCAACCGTTATTTGCCTTTTTATTTATAGGTGCGCTAACGTTCTGATACCACCAGCTGTCGCCATGTATAAAATGTGGAAACGTTGTCACTATTTGTTATTGTTGTTAGGCAGGGTGGTATTCTGTCACCAGGATTTCTTTAGGATATATGTTGATGATTTATCCAGAAAGTTGCAGAATTAAAGATTAGACTGACATATCGGCAATATTTTACGCTGATAATTAATGTCTGATGGCAAAGAATCAACGTAGACTTCAATATCTGTTTTATATAAGCTATCAACATAGTGTCAATACGAACATTACGTTTAGACTGTTCTAATCTGCTGGTAACTGTCATGTCAACCAATGCATATTTGTATCGAAAAGATGGCACATTAAAAAAAGACTAAATACCATGGCCTTAATCGCCAACATGACCAACATATTTTGTCGCAAATGCGAGTGCGTGTATTTGTATGAGGCCTGTGACTATTTACCATTGTAAAGTCTCTGTACCACTTTTAATTGCATATTATTTGGACAAATGTCAGTTCGAACAAAATTAAAAAATTCGCGTGACCTACCAGAATTATTTATTATATATATATATAATATACAAATATATATATATATATATTTATGTACATATATATATATATATATATATATATATATATATATATACATGATATATATATACATGTATATATATATATATATATATATACTTTATATATATATATATATCTATATATATATATATATATATATATATATATATATATATATATATATATATATATATATATATTATATATATATATATATACACACACACATATATATGCACGCATACATCGATATTTTCATGGTCTTGCTTTCACATGTTTTGTCATATCGCAATTGAATAAATGAGCACATATTGATTCAGCAAATTACTAGAGAACACACCAGTAGTCGCATTATGAGACAGAAGCGTTATTGTTAAAGCAATCGATATAGCATTGCGATTCCGAACAATCATATCCAGTGGCATAGAAGCGGCTGTTAAATATTACCTGTAATAGCCGTGACCTCCCAGATTCACACTCAACATTTATGACATCTTATAAAATGATGCTCTTTATCACGAAGTCGCATTGTAATAATGAAACATATCCCCATATTAAGCTTCAAACCGGCATTGGTGCGCGCCTAATACTTGGAGAATCTCGCTCGTCTTTGCAGTTCATATATCCTTTATCATACTCAGGCTCATGATAATTAAACGAAAAACTGAAATGACTACAATTAATCACGATCGCATTATTTCTACATGTCATGTGAGATCAACTAAGCCGTTCATTTATTGTAGTTTTTTCTGTATGCAAGCAGAGCTCAAATAATGCAAATGCCCTCGACACGACAAAGTATTTCTTTTGCAGAATACCTGAGCATTGTCTGTAGAGTAAGACAAATAACCGCTTTAGAATTCGGCTGGCAATCTTTGAATGCATATTATTCAATGTAAAACTGAAATGACCGATCCAAGTGTATAGAAACATGCTCGCTAGAACGATGACTGTATGCTCAAATGACGTCAGAGGATCCGTCCAATGTGCTGTTCATCTGCGCTTGAGTTAGGGTGTGCCTGAGTGAAATGTGTGGGAGACGTCGTGACTGATTGCTCAACTACTAATGGATTTCCAAGATGTTACCGCAATGACCGATGACAATGAAGAAACATGCTCGTTGTTAATAATCATATGCGGGACTAAAGAACTGAGAGTTTCTTGTAAATTGGTTTCTTTGGAAAGCGATAGCGGGTGTTTTTCTCAGCAGGTTATTGCCCTCCAAACACAATAGACTGTTTTATTAGGCACTTTGCCAGAACTATTCAGAGCTTTGTGTGATAATTGAAAGCAGGATGCATTCCCTCACCTAGTGGGTCTATTGAGCATTTCTTATTGTAGGCTGCAGTCACCTCCTTCACGACTTGCCAGCGACTCAAGCATGGGACATGCTGTGTTCAACCACGTGTTAAACAAGCCAGGCTCGCTCATGTTATGTCTGTTGAATTAATGATCCTTGGAGTGCGTGGCACACTACATTACATTCTAGGCAAGACTTACGGTCTGTTGGCCAGGTTAATGTTGCAAGTAGTCTGTAGGTCGTTTAGCCTCGATGAAAGCAGCAATTCATAGGAGTACAAATCGCATTGCTTTTATGATTGCTCACCGATTTGTCCATGCGAAAATTGTGGATGAAAGAGGGCTGCAATGACAAAAGTATTAAGCGCTCTTTTATATAACTAAGCGTTTAAGCCGCGACGGGTCGACGAATATCAACAGACGCAAATAACATTAGCATATACTAATCATATAAATCATCAATAGGTTTTATCAAACTTCTCTCCCGAGAATTTAACCGCGACGTTATAGGTAATCACAATTACATTGTCGTGTCTTTTACATTGAACAAGCCTCAGGTTGCGTCCGTCATATGATCGTGAAGAAATGCAAATCAAACGTTGAGCTTCTTATGATTAAGTCAGTATTACTTAAAAACAAAAGGTAGCACAGTAAGTTATATAAGATGCCGAGTACACTCCGTGCCATAAATTGGTCGCTGCCATACATGTACGTTACTATGTACAGGAATTGATTCACATTTTTGGTCATCATTCTGTTCCTTTAATTGACGCCATGATTATTCCACCCTGTGTTTTTTTGTGGGGTTTCCATGGTAACGTGCTTACCAATGCTTGAATCAATGACGCAAAAAAGATTAGAGTGTTGAGGTAAAAACGTTATATAGCGCCCTTGTTAATGCAGAACTTTGCCAGACCTTTGGGTCTTCCGCAAGCCATATCAAGCAGTAGTAAACCGGTTTCCTGTGTTATGAGAAGCTCTTTAATGAAACAATAGTAACTGATATTAATCACATGTAATGACTATTTCTCCTACGAATTCGTTTATATTCATTGAATGGACAATTAAGTTTTCTATTTCAGTAATTAAGGGCAATCAAGAGACATTTAAATTTGACAAAACGCCCCAGCAGCTTCCAGAGATGAAATTTACAACATAATGCTATTCATTTATGATACGGTTAAATACCCCACTACAAGACATGGGCTGTGCAAACTTGCGGCACACGTATACAATAGATAGTTTGCCGTAATGACGATGAGTCCATAGGAACCATTGACGAAAACACATGTACACTTGCCCCGTGTAGAATAAATCGTGTGCCGTAGTTGGTCCGTAGCATGCACATTTACCAGCCCAACGTCTTACCCCGGTCAATTACAGATTGTAAATTGCAGTTTTGCGAACAACTCCGTGCCACTAATACTTTTAGTACGATCTACTGCTATTAGGCTTCACCCCGACCTTAAAAACTCATACCAACCCTACGTTTGCGTGCAGCAGTGCTGAAAAGATCAGTTTTCGTAGATCACTCAAGTAGCTCACGACAGAGAAGGTGATTGGCAGTAAGGCTATCATGCTGATCCAGTGGAGCCAGTTACATCATGTTGAGGTTTTGTACACGCCCCAGCACATTAACGTGGCATAAATACAACATTTTTGCACCACAAGTGACGCGATTGGTAATAGGAAACTACCTGACTTTAACAGTGTGACTTATTGGCGTACTTTATGTTGCATTCCTTATCAACGCTATTCTGAACAGGTTGCAACGACGATGAGTTTCGATGATCCTTACGAGATCAACATCATTATCATGATGTCAAATTAGTAATGCTGTATACAGGGCAGTTATGGAACTTGAGTCAACATTGTCCTGTAGATTGACACTGAGGTGGCATATTGGAATGGTGAATACGATCAATGACTGATTGGTTGTCATGTGACGGACATATAGAGGTTCGTGCATGAACAAGATCATTGTGCGTGCTATTGACATCATATGTAGGTTGATCCGTCTGGTAAACTATTCATGTCTGAACGACGACGCGTGTGAAATACAGTAGAAGTTGTATGATGTTCTATTCATTAGTATGTGTTTTCACCAATTATCTGTGCAATGACCTTATTCATCGGCGGGACAAGGGATGTAATTTTTCAAGGTTCTATAGAAAATTCTGTTACCTGGAGAGTATGGCTTGCTATATCGTATATTTCATCTTTAATGTACTTACGATTGCATGCAGGGAATATTTCTAGCCTATGCGTCTCTGGGCAAGTGCATTCCCATAAATGGCCATCTATATCACGGTTGGTTTGGGCTCCTCGTCGAATCGTTTTCGTCCGGCGCTGCACTTGATGCCTACCAATCAGTGAATCAGAGTTTGGGTATAAAAACCCCTTTTCATCCATGGTGTGTAAACTCAAGTTTTACTTGAGCTCTAATTTATTGTCATCATGTAAGGCAGTCTTTGATTAGGCAGATTGTTTGGGGAATTTCTTGTTGGATGGACGATATACAGCAGTCCTGTTGGATGGACGATATACAGCAGTCCTGTTGGATGGACGATATACAGCAGTCCTGTTTCTCCCGCTACCTTAAGATTGGAGCAGCATTGAATGAGAGTTATAATGAAGAAAAAAAATTTGTCATTCTACTAGTACCACCAAAGCTATGCTTAATGAATCAATTATGCTTCGTTTGTAATATAAACTCACTATATGACGCGCTACGTCACAATCCAGGCAAGACTGTTCACCACCTTTTTACGCCGAGTGCAATTCACGCTGTCACGTAATGAACACTTGAATGTACAAATCATCGACCGCCACGTAGCCGGTAACTGTGTCGCCGTCCTACCCACAGGTTGGGCGAGTGAAAATGCTGAATGATTACATGGGCTCGGATGATGGCGTCTCTAAAATGTACTCTTAAAGTCACTCCACTGTTTTCTTTCGTAACAATGCGGCGCGAAAGGGAACAAATGAGTCAGAGCAAATAAGCGGTATACATTTAATTGTCAGATCATTATTTGGCAGAATATGTATTCTATTCATTATGTCTTATAAAGGTGATTGCACAAATGGGCATCCAATAGCCAACCCTACAGCAATTTAGGCACTCACCAATGAGTGGTGGGTTGATTAACAATGATTTGCAATGATGGCCACCCACTACACCCACTACCTTATGGTGATGGGTGACCAGGGCAAAACGACAGATAGGTTCGGATTTGCCCTGCTAATGGTCATCAACAGTTAACTACAAATAAGATGGTGCTCGAACATTACTTAAAGCCTTCGTCCTAAACAGTGCATACCGAGGTGGTTATTAAAAGAGTTAAGTGATTCGGCAGAAACTATCTTGGCATGCAAGCTATTCCACGGGGTAACAGTGCAATTGGTAACACTATTTCTCTGCTTAACTCCTACAAAGCCATGGGTTTTGTCAAGATGTACGAATACACCCGAAGTCTTGCGTCCTCAGCACTACGAATATTATCAAATCAACTATGCGTACTTGAGATCCCATGGAAATTTCGCGTTTTAAGAGATGACAGGTCAAACAAGCGCAATCTTTTTTTCTAACTCAGACATATCGACTACAAGCTTAGTAGCACAGCTTTGTACTCTTTCTATTAAATCTATGTCAGTTTGAATAAATGATGACCTGTATTGCATATTCTAGTTTGTGCCTTACAATTGCCTTTTTACGTTTGATATACACACTGCCTTAGAGCGACTAGTGAACATCCGTCTGGTCATGCTAGCCTTTGATATATACACTACCTGGCTGTAACACATGCATACTACTTGGATGAGCTCGCTCTAATGCATCAGTACAATACATTTATACGTTATGATACACCTGTTCACGATAATTAAATGCGAAACCGCACTGAATTAGTACAAGTTCCATGCACTAGTGAGGAGACTGAACGTTCAGAGAGTTATTTGTCAAATAACTTAAATCTTGTAATAAGTGTAAACGAAGATGCATTTCCGGCGATTTTGCGCATTTTTATTTTGCTTCCATGTGTGCCTAGTTGCTACGATGACTCATTGATAATCCTATCATGTCACTGGGATCACCAAATCTTTGAAGATTAGTCGATTTAAGAGCACTGAAAATAGCTGGTTAAGTTTGAAAAGATCCATCCAAATAGTTGATGAATCTGACCTTGTCAAGGTCCCCTAGCCCTTGGCGGCGGGCCCTGTTTACATGTTAATGATATTCAATACTCGCGCTAGGGTCTAGGCCCTGCGTCACTCTTTAAACCACATATGTTATTCTGCAATAAGCTGTTATTCTGATCGAGATTAACGGTTATTCACAAAGTTGATCAACGATGAGTCATTTATTTGATGCCCAGAACACGGTTCAATACATTTTGATTGTGCTGAATCCGCTGATGAGTCCGAGTTTGTGGAAAATCGATGCCAATATTGCAATTTGATGAATATATGGATAAATCAATGCCGGTTTATGACAGCAAAGCACAAATGAACAAAACCTTAAAAATGTAACACTTATGAAGCCTCATTAACGAGTATGTTTCCATACTTTTCCCTGTGTATATCACTTTTCACTTAAGTCCTCTTACATCTTGTGTCAAGGGTTGCAAAATCAGGCTTAATTGGTATTTGCACCTTATTGAGATATCGTGCAAAACTATGTAGTATTTGTTTTAGGTAGTATTCGGATTTCGTTCACTGTAACTATTACTTAATTGCTTGGAAATTATACAACAAATGGAATTTGGGAAGACTGTGGAGGGATATACACGATACCGTTCGAGCAGTTGTCTGTAATATTGATAAATAACTTAACAAATGGCTTAACAAGCATATATAGCAACGTGTAAAACATGTACAGTAATCTAACGATGACACTGATAATCTGGCGATAGCAAGACACCTGAGACATCGAGATGTCTAGTCAACAATAGCCATATTCTAAAATCGAATGTAACTGAGTTCCAGACGCAGAAAAGTCATTATCAACGTATGCTAGATATAATATTTCTTCATCTGTGCAATATCTCTGTGGATTTCAACACATGCCGCAGCGTTGATACCTTCTAAAGTAATCCAAGAGAGGAAGAAATGTCTCAATTAATCTCTCATAATATTGTCCATGAGATAACATCTGTGCAATAGCATAAAGCACAAACCAGAAGATATTCTTTATGCGTCGTTTGGCGTAGCCAGCAATCGGTCATTTTAACATTTCTATCGGCGATTGCATACTCTTGCCGAGAGGTAGGATAGTAAAATAAAGATTGGAAGATTGTTGAGGGCTATACACGATGCCGTTTGAGCAGTTGTCTGCAATATTGATCAATAACTTTTCCTCCTTAGTAAATTTCAACGGGATATTATTTGTGAATGCCGTAGAAAAGAAGCGTCGTCAGCAAGCTGTAGGTGTTGTTAAAAGGTGTTGCGTGACCAAATATGCCATTCACACGTCCTTGTAACATTCAGCGCTCTCCGCTAATGTAAAGTAACACGAAGAGTTGCAAAACTTTTTACCCAACGGCGACATGTTTGTTAATATTCAACAAAGGTTCAAAAGACTAACGCAAAAAATCGGGGGCGCATGATAATGAGGTGTTTTATGCTAGCTTATATCAAGGTTCATGTGACTAGCTTCGATGTAAATAGGCCTTTCTTAAACAACATTATCGTCACCATTTTCATAATTGGTCTTCGGCATGGTAAAGATTGCAATATAGCAACCTTGCCATGCCGACAGAGCCTCATAACACGATTGAAACACCAACGACCACCAATATAACTGTTCGTATTCAATGCTTTAGTGTCTCTCGAATTTGAAAAAATGAACTTCCAATATATTGCGGTAGTGATATTAGCGACTCTATTCTTCTCTCTCCAGCAAAACAATCTTGCATCAAATGCAATACACTGACGGTGCCTGACCATATCAGTCAGGCTCAACTTCTTTATTTACTTATTAAGGCAGCTGAATGTTGTTGCTGATCAACTGGCTAGTTATATATCGCGACGGTATCCCAGTAAAGTTAGATGGTTCAACACCAGACCATGCTTAAGCATGTGCGATCAATAGGGCAATTTTAGCAAAGTGTTTTTACAATGCGTTCTTATTCATATCCTGTCCTGATGAACAGCCGTCATTAGAGATATCATTTTCGATTAGTGCCGTATCCGCATGAGCCACTGCATGAAAATGCGTACGCCAAGTGTTGAGATACGCATTGCAAATGTATGCTGTGGTGCACTCATTGTTAGCCGGCTTCCTCATAGAGAGTACAAGGTATCTCCCTATTGTTTCTCCCACTGTTCAACACTCAATTCAATAAACCTGGTGCAAATTAGGTACGAACAACATTTCCCTATCAGCACTTGTCTTTGACGGCACCATACATATTCTCATACACCATGGCTAAATAGATATTTTGTTCTTACATCGTTGCGTAAAACTGCATTTTGTAGCATTCATATTGTGTCAGAGGAAAGAAACAGAAATCGAGGTTGTTCTTCCGATTAACACGCAATATTGCTAGACGCTTTGCATGGGGCCAATAACAAATGTGGTAAATATGCTAATATAGGTTCGTTATTACCCACACGTCGTAAGCGCCGCTACAAACACCAATCGTGTTGCCTTTGCCACAAGCACAACATATTGTAAGCATGCAAGTGCAGTCTCGTGCGTCCGTTTATCGCGTCAGTACAACAACAAAATTATTGCCGTGAGTAATCGTATTTAAGTTATTTATTACGGCTTATTTCACCTATCAAGGTCGATCAAACATATAACACGCATCACCCAGATCACGGTCAAATATCAACATTATCCCACTTAAACTCGTCAGTGTGAGAATATAATTCGTTGCAAATCTCGGTCTTGAAAGTGGGCACAAGCCGATGATAAAAGTTTTCCTGGCTAATCAACATTATTTTTATATAAATAAGTCTTGATAAGGATGATTTTTTGGTGTACGAACATAATTTTACTTACCACAATGTATAGATTACTGTGACATCAATATGACAGGAACGGGTGCCATCCCTCTCATTATGGATAATGCATCAGTGCTGTTAACACGAAACGGCTGTAACCAGTGTCGTCAAGAGAAATCGACAGAACAAACAACCTATTGCAAAGTTTTACATTGTTTTGTGTTTACCATGGCAGACGATAGGTGCCGTTACCCTCAATAATACAATCAGAACTGTCACTACTGTGACGGTAGTTTTGCAATTACATGTTTCCTAAACAGCCTATCTGCAATCAACACCGCCTCGTCTCACATTAAACTTCTTCATTAGTCAGACACTGACAGTAGCATCCTATATGAAACGTACTTTGATATGTGAGTTTTTTAATGCCTTGCTATTCAATATTCACCAACAAGTGTTTCGTTTGTAACTTGAGATTTGAATACATCTCACCATGTATAAGTTCCCGTTTTTCGTTACAGATTGGATTAACAAGCGCATAAAGCTAGGCGTTAAACATCAATGGTCATATATAATGCGATGAATAGTCCTAGATTATAACAATACGACGGCAGCAGACTCGTGCCGTTGAGATGTCCAGTCACCAACGAGCATATTATAACATAAAGTATATTTCCACTACAAACGCATATTAGCCATTATGCACGTCAGATGCTATGTTATCCTTTTTACATCGGTGCAATATTTTTGCGGGTTTCCACGCACCCTGTAACGCTTATACCCTCTTACTATCTTGAACGAAGCTAATGGATTTCTCATAAGTTTAAACGGCATAACACCACCCAACATGTATAATGCTTAGTTGTCGTATTAATCAATCATGCAAATCCATGCAATACTTACAAGAAGATATTCTTTATGCGAAAGTTTGTGCAGCCAGCAATCTATCACCTGATGTTTTCCACCTACCCGCTTACGTACGATGGCTGACTAATGGGATATTTACCACGCGTGCCGATGATGTAGGAGAACAGAAAAAATATATGATTTCAGTTGCGTTCCATGGTAATCCTCCTACAACAGGTATTATGATTCCTGTTTTGTTTTGTAGCGAGCCAGTTACATGTTACCCCATTGCTGTGTTGGTGGATATATCTGCTTCAGGTGCACTATAAACGATATATGATTGTTTCAGTGTATAAGTCGCGAGAAACACGGACTATACTGCTCTCAGCAGACCAGTGATTTAAAAGGACATAGTTGCCGAATATACGCCCACAGGCTTATGGAGAATAACACAGCGTCCTATCGTTATATTGTTATGTGTTATATACTGTTATCCATCAATATCGGTTATAACGAGAAAATAAAACAAGAAGAACGACACGGTAATTTTTGCCTCTCGGTCTGCATGCCTCGCAAAGTAAAATTGCGATAAACCGTTGATTCGAGGATAAGGAATATATAGAAATCTCGCAATGTACCAAAAGAACTTGTTATATGTTTAGCTGAAATACAGAAAACCTGTGACGTAATATCTTAGCGTACAAGGATACTGAATTTAACATGGGAATGCATGTCATTCTTCCATTTAAAGTCGCCAAAACTGTTGCTGATGGTAAATGTTTAACGCTATCCCTACCTAAACATGCTTCTCGAATCGGGTACTACACCCAGTCTCTCAGGCACAATATATAAATCTAATGCACACCTAGTTTTTACACATAACGCGCAGCATAGTACATGCAGTGCGCAGAACAACAGCGACCTAAGGAACATTAACGATTGGTTGTTTATGCGCGTTTCATGCAAGCATGAGAATGGTAATTGATATGCTTGGTGTAAGGGCTGTAACCCCAACATTATGATAGTAAATCACCTTACAAACCTTTAGTGAAAAGGTATTCGCTTTTGCAAAGCAGTGGAGAGATTATCTTTATGGTCGCGTTTAAAAACATAACCATAATGCACGATACGACCCTGATCTTGGCACGTTCCCTTGAAGACGGAAATCATTTTTTATGATCATTTGCAACTGATGTTCTAAATTTACTATCTTAAGCGACCGACGTGTGTTAAACCAATTGTTTTTTCTGTTCTAGAGTTTAACACAATGAGCAATATATCATATCGATATCTGCTAGTAGTACCACTCATTCGTCCCGAGGTTAGGTTGTGAGCAGTGTGATAATGATTTCCAAGACTATAATGAGCAAACTCACTTCTCCCATAATACGATTTCCATCGTTTTTTTCAACATGGAAATAAGTGCATTTTGTTTTTATAAGACTGCGATATATGGCCATCGCGGTTGTTGAGAGGATTATTATTTTGGTAAACAAACGAATCAATACGCTCAGCGGCAATAAACGAGAGGCACGAAGAGGTGATGTAAGCTCCGAGTACATTTAGGTTAAAACCAAATCTAAAAGAGTAAATAAGGTAGCAATGCTTGCAACTGAACTTTTTTCTCATGAAACGGAACTAACACGAGAGTATGTCACACTTGATCTCAGAAGTTTGAATAAAATATTACCACACGGATAGGATACTAGTATCCCGCGCCCGATTTGGGTTATTTTGACCTGATTTTGGTGTTATACGAATACCATAATCAGCATTGTACGGCTAAGGTCACTGATATCTTCATTTATACCACATTTGCGTAACTCAGTGTCTCCCTGACAATGATGTGTATTCATTTGGTGCCAAAATAGCTTACTGACCTCACTGAGCAGTTGGACGCATATCACAGTATTAATCGCCCTAGAGGGGGAGCAGACCGGTGTGAAAAGTCCAGACCAAAATTCTTTACTGCGTTAGGCCGCCAGTGGCTCACGTCTTTGCTGCATCGTATTTCATCGAGATTGATTTTGGGGTTCAGTGTGAACAAGTCAGTCTTTCCAAGATAATAGTTATAATAGTTAGTATCACTTCGGTACGAAACGTAGCTTTATCAGACACAACATGGCATTTGAAAACGGTTGGATTTAACTGAAATGATGGAACTATATTGCGTGCTACCAGTAATATTTACATGAAGATCGTCGCATTTTCATAATAAGATACCTCGGACCTGATAGAAGTATATCTAATTAACTTGTTCAATGATATGTGATGCCTCATCTACCAAAGCCATTCTTAACAAGTGCTAAATATTATGTGTTACAATGATCCTTCTTCCTAAACAACCACCACTATATTTTTGTTAAAAACATCACACCATATACTTTATCACCTATGGTAAGTAGTTGAAAGTCGACATTCACCGCATAATAATCTATAATTTCATCCCTCGCCACACAATGCATTAATCAATGCAAAGCACATGAGACGTCGAAAACTGATCATTTGGTGATCACATGAATTAGCTGCCTAATCTATTTCTTGATATTTTCCTTTAATGTGTCCCTTTGCCAATGTAATTTTGCACAGTGTACCACAACTACTTCGTGTACTTGGCAGGAAGCAACATAGGTAGTATGCTTCCTGCGTTAACTATACACAAGGACGCGGGTTCAACGGCACGACTGAAACTTTGTTGAATAGAAAAAAATACATCTGGTTTAGAGATTCGAACGAGGAGGTTTAAAGAAGTACCATTATGATTCAATTGAGATTTTACAGACATATACTATAAGGTTAAACGTGTACTTGGCACCTATGTCACAACAAAGTATACCAGCGAGTTTTTCCTGTAATACGTTGCTGCTCTGATATAGAATTGTGGAATTTCGCCAAGCTTGCCCGAGTACCGTTCAAAGCGTTATGATTATGCCGAATCTGCTGTGATTCGTCATGCAGAATCAGCGTTTGCAGAATAGCGATTATAAAGATCACTATGGTGAAAATCAAATTTTTACACATATTCGTGTTCATTATCGAACTTGAGTTATTTGGACCGATTTATTATATCTGTCCAGGTCACACAGCAATTCATTATGCTTCTGCCAAATCATGCCAATTTATCACTTCTCTCCATGAAATTTGTGAGTGTAAGGATATTTTTTTTTTATGTATGCCCGGACAGATGATAATAGCGGCCATGATAAATCAGCAGTTTCGCTTCGTAAATATGTCTTGATAAAGTTGAATCCTTGCGAGAATATTGTTTTTATTTTCCACAATATCTAAATACCTGTTTGGTCAATTTAGCGACACCTCTCTCATAAAATGGGTGCCAAACTGGCTGTAAAGAGTGCTGTTATGTGGCGCCGCTTTTAACACGTTTTAACACGAAGGTTAAAATGTCACGGTTTTCAAGATTATAGGCTGTGGGACCTTGTAATTACAGAAGTTTGATAGCAAAAACAAGCAATTGAAAAATGTTATATTCGTTTATGTTGTACAAGGCTGAAGGTCATTACCTAAATAACACACTATGAGCACAATAACAGATCGTCAATGCACCAGCACTGCCATACCTAATATTGGCATGGTAGTTTTGCAATTACCCAAACAACATTGACTGTTACAACGTACTACATAACACCAATTATAATTTGTCAGTCTTTTCAGCTCTTTGTTATCCGCTAATACTTGTCTGAATAGAATTTTGATGGACCAATACCCCCCAACTAGCAAACTACTTAGCAGTCGAATCATCTAGCATGCAATTTTATAAACATTTGCCATTAGATATTCCTGTGTTGGTTTGTGAAGCCTACAATCTGCCACTTTTCTATCAGCTTAGACCCGGTGGCTGGCTGATGAAAGTATTCCCACCCATGTCGATAATGTAACAAAACAGAGCTTACCAATGATATGTTACAACATGTTAGCGTCATAATAAAAATGGAAAAGAAACTGCAATGGCACCGACTTTGGAAGTATGTACTCGCATCAAGAAATTTAATTCCACCCTTTACAGTTTCTTGCGACGCTTCAGCGCAAGGAGGTAACTGCAGCTCAAATACTAATGACCCACAAGCCAGAATCAATTAAGGCAATTTTACATGCTGCAACTTCTTTGCGACAGATTTGATGTGGTGTTTTGGCGATATCACCTCCAGGTGCAACAAATCCGAGGATCATAATAGTCGACCCTCTTTGTGTCCGCCACACAACAGGCTACTTATACGTGCTGTTTGAAGCGCTAACGACAGAGAATCACATGCTCTATCGTATTGTCGTGGACTCATGGACCATTAGGCAGTTTCAAAGTGGAACAATTCCTTTCCGAAACAAGATGGAGTAATTAATTATCCTTAGTTAGATGCCTTATTAATCGATGTTTGCGCGAGATTTAGTAACAGCAGCTCGTTGTTCGAGGGGAGGAAGTAACTTAGAAAGTACCATTGAACCAATGTATCGTACGTACCTTTGTTGCTAGCTCCTCCTTCAAAAGCCACTTATGATACACCTCAACTCTGCCTAGATTTTGGATTGTTTTCTTTTTGTAGGAATGAACTGCAATGATGGGTCGTTGTGGTGACAATTTAGGTGAAGTAATACGGCAATGAGGAAGGTGTGAAATAAAACAAATTGTTTGCGTGGTCCATTTCTATCGTGAAATCAACGAAACGGTAACCAAAATACGGTAAATTTCGAAGCTTGCTTTGCAGTGCACAATGTGAGCAGACGATTTGTACCACAGACGCAAATCAACTTAAGATATGTTCCGTTGGAGCAGCTACTGACCATTTGTCGGATCGTCCGGAATGCTGTGCGCTACAGCTTTGATTCATTCTCACTCAACCTGAGTAGGTACTCGTGTGGTCTGATTTCTGCTGCGAAAATAGCATTAGTACTGATACCAATGGTGGACATTACAATTCTCAAATTGCAAGCAACAGTGGAATAACTAAATGCGCAGAGTCGGAGAACAACTCAGTGTTACCATTGCATATGCATTTACATAGAAACATGATATAGCGCTTCATTAATTATTTAATGAGTGTTTGTTGACCTGTCAAAAGTTGTAAATATATTGAACGCGTCTGTGAATCGAGCTTCCAGACTCGCCTAATACATTTTCATCAAGTTCGGCAAAAAACTTCGATGTGTCGGTGTTCTAAACTCCATAAAGGAGAGTAATAAAACATTGTACAGAAACTGTTAAACAACTTGTTCCTCAAATCAAAATTGACATCAACAAATGTGTTTGTGACACTAAATAAGGACATGCTACATTCATATTATAAGTATTACAGTCTTTACCGTCATTGGTATCAATATGCAAAACATTTTTTCCAATAGGAATTGTGCAACCATTCAGCCTTAGATCTACAACGCACAGGTTATCATTGAAAACTAATAAATTGCTCTTCGTTGAGTTGAAAATTTTGGCGGCGGTCAATGAGGGTGCAATTAACGACAGATCATCAGCATAACCGCGTGCCCCAACAAATGTATGACCAATATGACATTCGTATTAAGTGTGTGACAGACTGAGTAGTTCACCCATTTAAACACAGAATAGAATCGGAGACATCACTGCGCCCTGTTTCACGCCGTAAGTTCAGCTAAACCTGTCCGAAATTTCATTATCCCATTACTTAGCTGTGGTAGGGCACATGCCTTGCTTGCATAACAGCATAAACAGTATAATATAATCAACGCGATCAAAAGCCTTAGAGGCATCTGATAACATCACATAACATGAAGAGCAATAACCAACATAGTACTGAATTACTTCTGTGAGGACAAATATGCATTGAGCCGTCGAATGAGACGGTTTGAATCCGAATTGCAAGTTACTTGTCTGAAGAACATCAGCATAAGATTCAATAAAAATAGCCAAAGTAATTTCCCTACTACGCTACTGATGGCTTTGGATCGGTAGTTTTCGCTAACATTCATCGATTTCTTCCGATTCTTGGGGAAAGGGACGAGTGTGGATAGCAACATGCCCTCGGGGGAATACATATGTGATATCATAACGCTGAATAAAAATGACAAATGGATATACATTTCATCGCAACCATTTATAATATAATCCGATGAAAATGAGTTAATTGCATCAGATTTCCTTTCTTTAGCCTACCCACGACCCTTTTCACTTGATCTACATTAACTGAGTGAGCAGCGGTATAATTTCTCACGTTTCACTGGCAATGGATATCCATTGAGAGAAGCTCCTGAACTTCTGTTAATTCAGATTCATCGTAAGATACGAAGCTATACAATTCTTCATATTTGTTCTTAAACAAAGAGCAGATATCTTCGTCCCCTTGAACGTTATCAACGAGAGACGGCACAGATGCCGATTTTGGAGTTTTCTTTTTCACCACCGGCCAAAAATCCCGCTCACCATAATTGAGCAGAGCATTCGCCATGCGACCTGCCGCATACTGTTCTTGTTTGCGGATTACGTTGCGTGAAACCCGCTTGTAATCCCTTTTAGCTTTGTATTTAATGTCTTTAAGGATACCAACACAAGGGCTCCCATTTTCCAACCATAAGCGTGACCAGAATATCGATCATCCTTTAGCTAGAGCGACGTGTACGCCCCAACCAGCTATTCTCTTCGGTCACCCTTTGCCAAATGTGGATTCCAGCTTGTACACATGCATTGATTATATAATTGAAGTATTTATCAATCATTTCATGATACGTTTTACGACCAGATATAAAACCGCTCAAGTAGCCTTTATAACTACAGGAGGCCGTTTTCATCGGCAATAGACCACTTTATCTTACTTGATATGACACGTTTCGGTTTATGTGTCTTTGAAACATTGACAGTCAAACTCAGAAAAACAGGGCTATGGTCAGATAAGTTGTCCCCATCACGAGTACATGTATATCTTGAGACTAACGGCAATATATTTTCAGATATTATGAAATGATCCAAAACAGATCTTACATTAGACATTAGACTTGCAAGGTCTCATACCTTTCTGCTCGCAGAATGCATTCATTTGAGCCCACAGCGTGATAGCTTTTAGCCATGAACACATTCTTATCACGGTCTTAGAAGGGAATTTAGTAAAACGAAACCTGTTGAGGCCATGCTGATGAAGTTGTACTGATTAAACCATTGCTGTAGTAGCGTCTGTGTGCTTACTTATTATTGTCTTATTGCTACACGTATGTCTTCATAAGCCTAGTTATTGTGCATGTATCTGAATGTTACCTACTTATACAATACTAGCACAGCACAAGTTAAATGTTAAGCAATAAAGTCGGCACAAATTCAGATCTACAGATCATAAACAGCAATTTCAACTGATATACTCGATGATTAAGATATTCATGATATCTAAACTGATGAATGTATAACCAGAGCTTATCCAGTTGCTAAAGTTTCCCGGTCAATAATGTAGGCTTGCTCTTCTGACGAGCCGTCAATATGCTTATCGCAATATCGAAAGGTTATGTTACGTGTGGCTGTGCAGCAGTTTTTGTGGTCATTATTGCATGGAGAAAAGCAGAAGTATATCATACCGAGCCTCTAGTACGTGTTTGCCTTACGACAATGCTAACTAAACACCCATTATCTCTATATTTACTGATTGTCTGTGGACTGAGCTACAGCATAGCTTAGTATGGTTGTCATGATTCTCGCCCTAGGTGACTTCACTAAGCAATGAACGAACGTAGGCGGTGTTTGACAGCATCACAATATGGAGCACATTTCCTATTATGCCTGTGTGGGGCCATTTACAGGTAGGCATCATGTGAATACATCTATCTTAGAAATGTGACGTTGGAAAGAGGCTTTGTAGGTACCACAATGGTAAAGGTCTATACCATTATAATAGCTCTTTTGGCCGACTCAAGTGATCGTCGGTAAGCTTTGCTACCATTTGCAGTCAAATCATAAAACGCTCATAGCCCCCCGATGGCAGTTCTCAGCAGATACGTACCATTTAATCCATTTAAAGCTTTTGGCGCTCGGTCGTAGAATGAGAGCACATAAAACCATTAACCAAATACACTGAATATATATGGAATGAAAGAAACACTAAAAGCATCTTGGTTAGTTATTTAGGCAATTATACCCGAATATTACTGGTGCGTGCCAACTTAATTCGCTGTTTCAATTGATTTAACCACAAACACGAGAAATTATTGTTTTCCATTACAACGCATGCGACATGTTCTCTAGAAGCGCATGTATAACTATTTTTCTTATTTTGTGGACCATAAGTTCATAAAGGTGTCTCAGGTGCTGTATCACCTAATTAATAAGCACAAATATTATAGAACATATTGACTATTAAATGTTGGCTATTCACTTCACATGATCATTTCAATTTACCACAAGACGCATCACTGATATACTATTGCTCCATGCTACAAGGGGCATCGAAACGTAGATATAAAAGCTGTATGTCTTTTTGTATGCGTTTCAATAAATCACACTCTTCTGAAGACACTTGCATAAAAGCCAATCATTTTAGTTAAGGTAAACAAGACTTACATTTTGGGCTAATTCATTATTAATCGTGTTAGTATCTCAAGCGTCTGTGCCTATGCACCCTATATCGGCATTGATAATAGAGCTTTACGTGTTATCGCAGCTGTAAATATGCCGATGGACTGACTCGCTGATCGCCTGCATTTTTTTTTATATCACGACCACGGGCAAAATCTGGTCAATTTGGCTAATCTAATATTCACTAACCATACTCTGTCGCTTATTAAGCAAATAAAACATGTTTTTGGTTTTGCCATTCACACGCTCGCAATCTGCAGATTTTCCAATGTATTTGAAACAAGATTAGGTTGCGGTGGTTGTGAACTCTCTATGACAAAGATTGAGATATTAAAAGGATATGTTTAGCCAAGTATTCATCGTAATCAAGCTTATTTCTATTGTTCCATTCCATTTCAGACACTAGGCTATTTGCTAGGAAGCATTATCAATTCAAGCTATCCGTTCAACAGATCGTTTTACATTGTGCAGATGCAAAAGACACAGACATTTTTCCTATTTCCTGAAGCTAAATTTGCACAGAAACGTGCAGCCTCGCCGCACCTCATTGCAATACAAAACTAGAGAACCTGTAACAATTTACCTGTTTAAATTGAACAATCAAACCCCCATTAGTAGAATACACTTAATGTCAATATGGCCGTGAGTTGCCGATCGCTTTATTGTAATATTAAGCCCTCGATAAAATGACACATAAAGTGAATAAATAGACCAAATGATCCTTGGTATCGGATGCTATGTCAATAGATACGTATTAGGAAGCAGTTTCAATATATAAGCAGCGGTTACAGCAGTAGAATGTCGATAAAATGACACATAGAGTGAATAAATAGACCTAATGATCATTGATATCGGATGCTATTTCAATACATACGTATTAATAAGCACTTTCAATATAACAGCAGCGGGTTGCAGCAGTAGAATGCCATCACGTGTCAGCTGGAAACAATATTCATGTTCAACGCACCAAAATGCATGTCCTATCATATAATTGCTTACGCCCGCTATCAAGGCATTTGTACATCAGCCGGTCTCTGATATTTCCTGGTGATCGTTTCGCTAAATACACTATCGACATCCTCTTGACCGATTAACATCACCTTAACACATATCTCAAATATTTCGATGGCCGAGAATGTTATTGCCAGGATACCGTGAACTGTACACGCATGTATTCAATATTTTTGTCAAACGCAAAGTATCCATTCATGAGTTTCCTCTTAACGCGATTGTACAAGACTAACGCAAGGGCAAGCTCACCAC
>CM067345.1:7071014-7098514 GCA_034190875.2 Urechis unicinctus
TATGTATCCAAGTCAATTTTTGTCGTATCGATTCTGGTAAATGTTTGCTGCCTACTGTTCCAAATAATGAAGCGTGTCATTGATTAGTAAGTTGATCTAGGCAGAGAAACGACTTATTTCTAGGATAAAACTTGACTTGTCCAAGCAAATCATTATTACGATCATCTACCCTTACGATGTACAAAAAAGACGCGCTAAGGCGTGTTTAACAAAAAATAGTGTAGTTCATATTAGAAGGAATGAATGAGTTGATACAATTCCCATAGGTCACAAACACCTTTCAACAACGACCACAAAGTATTCGTTTCATATCGTCAAGGCGATTTTGTTGGACATAATATAGCGCAATCACATGCCATAACATCCCTGTACAGGAAGCATCTATTGTCGAGTGCATCAACATTGCATGCAAATTGTGAAATTACTACCCGATATTGTGTTAGCAGTTCCAGAGCAAATATAAGATAACCGACGCAACTGCATATATAGGACTTCTTAAAGCCAATCACTTCTGATCTGTTATTGACAGCTAATATAATCTAGTATCAGATTAAAAAAAGTCTTGTCATAGACGCATGCCAAATGCCCTCTGCGCAGGTCTTAAGCTAAAAATACCATCCCGCCATGCATCATAGTAATTTAAAAACATTAAGATATTGACATTGGTCTATCAATCTATCGAACATATCACAGAGATGAATATGTCAGGTTCAAACATCACTAGAAACCTGTTAGAGATAAGGTCCTCATATAGTATGTGACACGTCATATGTGTCTGCTTTAATGCGTTATAGGAATACTGAACGTGTCAAACGTTAATTGGATTACATCTCATCCCAGCTTTATGTGCTCCTCATTGGTATGGTTATCTGAATAAAAACCACCAAGCTATTCTAGCGAACACCGGGACAACCACCTTACCCTCGGTCCAGGGCAAAAGTTTGCTGATTCTCAGCAACCTATATCAGCAGTCGAGGTGGCTGTTTCAGCGGTTAAGCCTAGGGCAGTGCCATAATCGCCAAGGTTAACCCTCAAAAAGACACAATATCTCCATGGATGGTCTATGGACGTGCCCAAAAATCACCTCCTAGTCTTTCTTGAAAGGTATCCGTGGACAGAAGTATGATAAACTATCATCTGAGATTAGGGATCTTAATGACATTATTTCAGATAGCACTGAGAGTGAAGCTAAGGAAGGATACAGGCAAAGATGTATGTCGAGCCAGTACAACGAAACAAGCAAGAGGCACTGCTTACTCCCGACGGGGTTGATGAGGCCCTGAGCAGGAGCAGTGCTGATATACAAGAACGTTCGGAAAGTGGACGCGGAGAGGGTCTGGCTTGGAGTATGACGAAGTTAAAATTCTTTCGCTAGCCAGCCATTTAAAGGTGGCTCATACATAGATTTACCACGAGACCTGAAATTTAAAAGAACAGTTATAAATGTCAAAAAATAACGATGATAATTGCTGTGAGTGGTCTATTCTGTCTGCCTTGAATCACGTAGCAACTCATTCCAAAAGAATATCAAAGTATAAAGGAATGAACGAGTACGATGATATTGAGGGACCGACTCCACTATCCCAGATTGAACAAATAGAAAAGAACAAACAAGCTATGTTTGGTTGCGATAAAGGGGCTATAGCACATTCTATTAGCGAGCAACATTACCTTTATCAACCTAATGTAACTCGAAAAGGCTGGAAAATTTCACTACACATGGATAAAAAACCTTAACCGCTTACTATACGACCAGAATAAACATCCACACCGTAAGTACTTTTGCGAGAGATGCCAACACGGCTACTCCAGAGAAGACCTGCCTCTAGCTCACAAGTCAGAATGCTTCGGAATAGCGTAAACAGTAGTTCGGGCTGAGATGCAAAGGGAGGGGAAAAACAAGATATCCTTTCAGAACTTGCCCAAGCATTTTCCGGTCTCATTACATTAGCAGACTTTGAAGCCCTGAGAGTGCAAATCGAAGGCCGCGCACCAGGCCCAACGAAGAGCAACACCCAGAAGATAGAACAACAGGAGGCCTCCAGCGGATACGGTTATCTTGTGATGAGAGGCGATGATCAATCAAAACAATTAGTATTGTATTTAGGACGGGATGCTGCCAAGAAATCTCTGCAGGCAGGAAGAGCGTAAATTCAACAAAAACTCCTTTTCAAGGCCGCTACGATGGTGATTACATCAAACGAAAAATGAACCCACCGGGCAGCAATTCAATGTCATGTATGCAGCAAACAACTGATATGTGACTCTGTCCGCGACCACTGTTACATAAAAGGAACGTAAAGGGGGCCAGGTCACAATGTATGCAAACTCAAGCTGCGGTTGAATCCAAAATTATACCAGTCTTTCAGAACCTACAGAGCTATGATTCCCACCTCTTTATGCAGACCATCAGAACGATGGAAGGTCAAGTAAACTGCATCCTCAACAATATGGAGTATATTTCACTGTCCCTAGGAAAGTTATGCTTGATTGATTACAATATGTTCCTCTTTGCATCGCTCAACTGGCTAGTTGCCACAAAAAATCTAAAAAGTAACTGCTTAGTATGAGCCAGACGAAGCAAAGAGACAGCTGCTCCTGAATACGGGTGTTTATACCTAGAAGTTCATGGATCAATGGGAGAGGTCTGATGCAGCACTCCCACCAATGCGGGAGGTCTAGAGCAAGCGGTGGGGGTGTACACTTAAGGTAGACATGGAATACTCAGAGGAGCTAAACGCATTGTCCCCTGAAAGTATGGTGTCATAAAAGGAATGGTTATCAAACTAAAAAAATCATCTCCAAGGGAAAATGCCCCCCCCCTCTGAGCTTGTAAAATTCTGGTTCCATGTATGTATGTCAACAAGGTGTCGCACTCCCCATTTTGACCTTGACCTGAAAGGTGAAGGTCATTCAAAATTGAAAACATAGTTTATCGAAAAACTCCATTAATGATAGTCGGATCGTTATATCGTTGTAATGGCGAAATTTTTCGTATATATAATTATGGATGTGACGTATAGTTTTCCTGAGCGCCTCAGGTCGAAAAAACGAGGTATCAGTCCACATGTTTTGTTTTAAAACATTTTTCAATCGCTCATTAAATCGACAATAAATGGTCGATGGTCCTGAAAATTGGGTCAAATGTTGTAAGGGACATTGTCTTACGAATGATGAGTTAGTTATGGATTTCTATGATGTCACTTCCTGCACCGAGCAAAACATACAATTCTGCTTGACAATCAGAAGTTAACACGTCGCTTCTCCGTCGTTAGTGGTCGTATCATAAAAATGTTTGCGTCTGACGGTAGCCCATGTTGGCAACTATACATCTGATTGTATATTTCTAATTGTTTTCTTACAAACTGAGTTTAAGCTCAAACACACCCCCAAAATGCAGTAACACCCCGATATGTTTTGTTAACACGGGGTCGATTATGAAAATTATTTCGTGAATTTGTAGGTAACTAGCATTTCTTTGCCGCATGTCAGCAAGAAGTATGCCTAGTATTCTCACGTATAGCAGGTAAAAGTTCGGAAAAGAGCTAAAATTTACAAGAAATTTTCGATTTCTTATAAAACCCTCAATATGCGTTCGACGGTAAATATTTGTGAGTCAAATATTATCACGGACAGCGTCAACTGAATTATAATTATTTTGGGGTGGAGTGGGGGTGGGGGGGGGGGGGTGGATGTCGCCGTCGTCATTTCCGGTACGAACGAATTCGAGATAAAACCGGACTGAAATCTGAAGCTATCATGTGGTTTGTCCATTGTTAATGGTCGGATCGCAAATTGGTTTACACAAGAAGGAATCCCATTAAATTCTGAACATATGAATTAATATTGTTTGCTGTAAATAACCGACAGTCTACTCATATAATAAGCTTGAATGACCGAAAGTGTCACGTCTGCTGGCTTTTCACTTGTTTGTCGACAACAGCCGACTTTTCGCGCTGAACAAAGGTCGCCTCTGCTCTCCGCTCACATGACGAGTCACCAGCAACTATGGCACGCCGCGGTACTATTTAATTGGTGTACGCTTTTCCTTGTTACGTTGGTCAGTCGCGTTTATGGATATGTATGTATGTATAGATGTTAGCTCACTTTTTCACTACGCGATTCAAGTCACAATTTTCCAAATTTTCCGAATTATTTTTTTTAAAATGGTTGGCCCCATTGATGCATTGAAACCAAAGTTTCTGTCTTGACCTCAAGCTGAGGTCACGTTCGTTGAAAAAATTGTAAAACTAGTATCACAAGTAACTCCGCTAATAGTAGTCGGATCATTTAATATAAACATCATTTTGTAGCTCAATCTAATTGCAAACTTGTTTTAAATATATATGGATATCAAAAGACAGTATATCAAAGCGCCCCAGGTCAAATATTCGTGGTATTGGCCCAAATATCAACAAAAGTTCCATGAGTATTTTGAGCGCCTAAAAAACCGCTAATTCATGTCCGATGGTAAAAAAAAATAGGTCACATGTTCTCTATGAGAGGTTTAGTCGGATCCTGAGATTTCATGAATGTCGATGAAGTGAAATCATCAAATTTTCAAAAAAATACACAAGTTCAATGCTTAATACCTCCATGATTTAGAATAGAATTTAAAAACAATTTCCATATTCTGGAAGTGTATTACAATTGTTAACTTGTTCTAGATATATTTAATTGTTAATAATGCATTGTTGATTAAATTCTAGCATGTCGAATATTTGCTATAGCAAAAATCGGCAACATTCTTTCAATTCGTCAATGCCAAGCCAATAATGGTCTGTTCTAAAATCTGAGACCACTAACAAACTTTTATTTTGACATGCACTATCGAAATAATCGCCTCTTTCGATGCGCGTTGAGGCGATTTTTTTTCGCTAGAAAACATTCGTAAATAATTCAATTGCGCATAAAATGGTAAATATCAGTTTAATAGCCAAAACAATTCGGTCAATTGTTGTCATGGACAGTACAAATCGAATTGTGAATGTTAAGTCGGTAGTGATTGTCGTCAGATCAATTCACCTAGAGACAGGCTATGATTCTGCCAGTTCTCATGGAAGATTTTGTCATCATAGCGGTTGTAAAACTTTTGAATGCAATGATCATATCGTAATATGGTTCCAGCTCGTCGCCAAGTTCATCAATTGGAAAGTTTAATTTACCGTTGGTAAGCTTCTGAATCATTGTTTATTATCTTTTTTTGTCTCGCGATACAGAACGCAATATTCAATGAATTTCTGTATTTTTTTTTAAATTGAAGATGTCAAATATGTGCAGAACCCAGAGGTGTTATTTTGAACCTGATTATAAACAAAGATCAAGGTCATGAAAGGAATTTTTAGACCATCGATAAGCTCATACTAACTTGGTTATTTTTGAGTCTATTTTGCAAATTTTTTTTTGTTTATTAACTTGCGTTTAACGTTGGTTAGCTTAATTCAATTTGGGATTTTGTTTGGATAATCAAAAAAGGGAAATAAAGTATACACATGGACCGTAGGACTATCAAGTGCTTAACAAATCGTAAATGATGATCCAATGGTCAAACAAATTGGGTTGATTGTGGTTATGGACAGCCCAATGTTTTTAATTCTATAATTGTTTAGTTTAGATGTAAAAGTGAATGGGGAGGGACTTGGCAAGGATTGATGTGAAGCACTTGCTCTTAATTTGGACATCGCTTGACTAGGTTGTTAATCTAGGTGGACATTGATATATTGACTTGGTGGGGCGCAGACATTATTTCATGCATGTTTGTATCCCCACGGGTCAATCTGCTAATCAGTGAATCAAGGAAATGCATTGGCTTAATGGAGCAACAAGCTGCCGATAGTATTATATAAAAGGACTCATCTGTGAATAAATGTATGTTTTAAGAGTGTATGCCAGATAGTCGACAAAGCTGATTTGATAATAAATGAGATAATTTAGTTAATACTACTATGTGAGCACATCTTCCAGCTAAGACTGATAACCCAAATGATGCACCTAATTAATGTTGTCATATATTGAATGTGATGTGTATCCTATATTTTCATTGTATTTAAAGAAGAATGTCTCATAATATATATCTACCCCAAGTTGTAATAGCTCAGCTCGCACCACATTCCAGTGTATTTGAGTCACGTTCTCTTTAGTGATCACCCTTATCTGAAGAGTTCCGTTCATGTCTTTGTTGATAAGCTTTATTTCTGGATCGTTAAATGCAAATTCCGTTGAAGAAAAGCATTAAAAGTTTATGTGTATTAGTACCTTATACGCGTCGCCTGACATCAGCCCGAGTTATACAATGTGTGTCAGATTAATCAATATCAAACATTACTGAATATCTCTGCTGAGATCAAACGATTTCATTCACGAATAAACTGAATGATTGTAATAGGGATCACTGCTCCATTGATATTTAGTAAAGAATCTTCATTTTCAGTATATGTTTTTAAGTTAGTTATGTAAGTCGGCACGTTAGAGCAGATGAAGGTTTCAAGCAACATTACAGCGAAAAAAATATATTGTTTGGGCAGCCTACCATATTCGGTCTGGTCATATAATAGCTGCAAGTGGAAGCTAAAACAGTCATTCATTCCCAAACAAGCTTGAAGTACAGTTGGAGTCACTTCTGATGGCTCTTCACTGGTTTGTTTACAACAGCCGACTTATTGCGCTGAACAAATGTCGCCTCTGCTCTCTGCTCGCTTGAAGGGGCGCTAGCAACTATGGCACCCCGCGGAACTATTTAATTGAGAAAGCTTTTTCTTGAGTATGCTAAATCATTGTCAATATATCATGGCCCCTGACAGCATGATTTCTTTGATAAATTTGATACAAGCATCAATGCTTATACAATCATCAATGTGCATGCGATGGTCATAACAATTGTTGGAATTCTGTCAATAATGGAATAACCATAATAACCTGAATTGAACGTGTCAAAGATGTGCAGAACCCTGGGGACTTATTGAGTTTAACGTTGCTTAGCTTATCAATCAATGTTTAAGTTTGTTTGTCTCGTGGTATATTTCAATATATTTTGTTTTGACAAAAGGTTTGGAAGATGCGCGAAACCCACAATTATTTTTCACCTTGACCTCTAACTAATGTCATGGCCATCCAAAAAAAATTGAACCATCAAATGAAATGATTCGATCGTAAAATCAATCGCAGATAATTGCAGCCTTGTTGAATTTTTTTTCGTTGAACTTTGCAAAGTGTCGAAGACGTGCAGTCTAAATGTTAAGAAAATACATACATACATACATACATACATACATACATACATACATACATACATACATACATACATACATACATACATACATACATACATACATACATACATACATACATACATACATACATACATACATACATACATACATACATACATACATACATACATACATACATACATACATACATACATACATACATACATACATACATACATACATACATACATACATACATACATACGTACGTACCTATGTATCCTCACGCAGAAATGGCGCATACTAATTCCGAGAGATGTTGTTGTTATACGTTATGGGAGAGAACAAACATTAGCAAGTAGCTTTGTAGTGTGTTCCAATCGATCGATCAGGCTCGCTGTGCAGACTATCACGAGGCGTCTTGCATACTAATATACCATTCCTCAAACAAACATGCCCAAAGCGGCGTCTGTCGGACTCTCTCTTTTAACTTTAAGCGATATCCTTAGAGTAGGCTAGGTCATTCGAGACGTTGCATTTGACCCTAAACTAACTTTGTAAACACACAGAGAACACTGCAAAGTAATACAGGGCAAATGAAATAAAGCTTAGTACACGTGTCTGTCCTATGCAATAAGTATATAGCATACTTTATCTTACATCTATCATATCTTCTTTGCCCACAAGTGAATCATCGATCAATCTGCGAGTATTGATTATGCTATAAACCGTCGTTTCAACACATCGTCTCAAACGTTAGCAGAAGTGGGGAATTGATCCGTTTCTAAACATAGAATTTTAGTACCGCAAACAGTGGATCGGACCCATAGACTTCGTGGTTCGTTGCCTATAAAATGTGAAATGTTCAGTAGTGGTGTCATAGGTTCGTCGTCAAAATGCCGATGTGCTTATTGCATCTATCTCTGCTCTTCGTGTTAACAATTCAGGCCTCAACATACAATGCCAAAGAAATAATATTGGACAATAATGGCTACATGGGAATTGTGGTGGCTATTGACAGTCAGGAAGATTGGGACATTGTATTGAAGATACAGGTACTGTACTTGACTATATCTTCGGAGTAGGCGTGGTCTTACTATCAATCACCTGAGGAAGTGAAGAATAACATCGCGTAATCGCACAAAAACGCCCACAACAAGAGGCTGCACCAAAAGTCTCCATGCAACCTCTGCTCTGCGCGACATGATCCATTTTTAAAACATGGTTGTGCTTAGATGGGGATTGGGGTGGGGTGAGTCTTGTGTCACTTATAGCTTGTGTCCGCCGTGCGCCCAAGTCGTATTCTAACATATATGAATTTGTGCAGCTCTCATGTCATTGACAGCAAGTAATGCAGTCAGGTTGATTCTGGGACCGTTATCGTAGTAACCAGCTGGTCATCAGTTACCAGTAGCGCAAACGCCGTCTGATTTTTCAGCTGATAGCATGCTGAGGTATTTCTCAACTACATGCCGATATTGTTTCCTCAACAATGTCATTTCGATGTGCCATTGTGGTTTGCACAACAGACATTAGCGACAAAGGATCGTCAGTGATGCGTACAAATAGGAGAAATATCCTAGTACTTCACATTTTGTTAAGACGAACTATGAAAATATTTTTCCAGCGTCTTTGTTGAAACCATCCGCTGGTTGACCTTTATTTTACCACGACGATGTATTTCACAGAGAGAGCATACATTTTCTCTCCAGTGATGGCAGCGTGCGCAAACTCGTCAACGTTTGGTGGGGAAGAATACTACACTCCTTAAAGCACAATTCGGGGAGGAGTTTTACATTACTCAACAATAAACGCTCTACAATGTGGTCAAGCGTCCCGATATCACTTAAATTTTGAACGATTTATTCACGACCCAACCATCATTGAAATTGAAATCGAACCGAGTGTAGTTTATTGCCAATATCATTATGTGTGCTATGTTGTCATGTTTTGACTGAATTGATACCCTGAAGGGAATGTGTACAATTTGAAGATGAACCATGCAATAAAATGGAACAAATTCACAACATACTATAAGTTCTGATATTCTATTTGAAAATGCCTATGCTAATTTACGAAACAAAGGTCAGTAAGCAATATTGAACAAGCAAAAGTTGTACATTTTTGTGTGCATACAGAAGCATTTCACGGAAGCGTCAAAATTTCTGTATAGAGCCACACTGTACAGAGCATATTTCAAAGAAATCACGATCCTCGTGCCTACATCTTGGAACACAAGCACTCGCTTTGTAATCAGCCCCGCAACGAACGAGAGTTTCTTGGATGCCAAGATACGAATAGCAGACAGCAATTCAGCTCAACCAAACAACCCTTACGTCAGAAAGTACACGGGATGTGGATTAGAAGGAGAGTTTATGCATCTGACAGCAAAATATGTACTTGATGGTGAGACCCAGCAGCGATATGGAGACGTAGGTAAGGTTCTGTATTGTGGGGGAAGTAGCGGTACAAGTAACCACGTGTATACCCCACCCCCTTCCCACTAACAAACACCCACACACACACACACACACACACACACACACACACACATATATATATATATCAATATATATATATATATATATATATATATATATATATATGTATATTTATATATATATATATAAATATATATATAAATATATGTATATATATAATTATATATATATGGGTGTGTGTGTAAAATTGTGTTGTGAGTGTGTGTGTTGTATGTGCGTGTGTGTGTTTGTGTGTGTGTATGTGTGTATGTGTGTATGCGTGTGTGTAACACCGGTCGTTAACTGGGTGTTGAAGCAGCATTGAGTTTTTATGAAGGGAATACCCCTGGAATGTAATCGTAGAGGTCATATTCATCGACGTATCGCGTGTGATATACAATGCATCGCTTGTGTTATCGTATGTATTATATAGGGAAAACGATTGTGCATGAATGGGGCCATTTGCGGTATGGACTCTTCGACGAATACGACACTGGCAAATCTAGTGGGACTAAAGAGAATCCAGTGAAATGTGGACTTAATTTAAAGGGGACAGTGAGTAGCCAAGCATACAACGACTCACTGCTTGCTAGACATAACCAAGCAAACAGATAAATATGATAGCATGATTTTATTTCAGTGTGATCAGTCCATTAGGAATACTGCTGCAGAACAGACATGTATCTTCATGCCTGAAGAATATCAAGTCGTGACTGCTTCAATTATGTACAAGCAATCGCTTCAAAGCGTAAGTAAATGTGTTAACAAGTGCTTGTTCTCGTTAAGATGTTAATGATTCATGCTACAGGCAGAAAAACACTAATATTACTATGAATATTGACACATATAGATTCAATTGAAGCCTTTATGACGGGCAATTATCAGAATTTGGATGCCATTGGTTCGACAGGTCCAGGATTTTTGCGACAACCAAGGCATTTATGAAACAGAACATAATATGTATGCGAGGAACATGCAAAATACATTATGCCGTTACCAAAGCTGTTGGGAAGTGATGCGGTCGCATCGAGATTTTAAGGATGGTATGTGAAGCTGGCGGGATCTCGTCGGTAATCGTTCTGTGTACATGCTTCAATGTTATCAGATGAAAAGCTCATTTAATGCGCGCGTATATGTGGTAGTTACCACATTCCAGTGTTGATGTCGAAACCTTATTCCATCATACTAAGAAGACATTTGATTTCTGAAACTGACGTTTGTTTGCAAATGGAAAGCAACTTACCCTTAATCGTATCTACTTAGGTAACAATCCACCGAATGAAAAAACTCTGAATACAACACCAACGTTTAAACTTGTCCAAGCTGTCGTCGAAAGAATCGTGTTGGTGATTGACACGTCGGGATCGATGGGCAATGTCCTTACCTCATCTACTGTAAGCTGTATCATAATAATTGATCCATGCATGAGTTCTATATTGGTGGATTAATTGATCTAAACTGTGAATGTGTTTATGCACATATTCACTCATGTTAGAAAGCTACAACAGTCGACATTGTTATGCACTGCTTACTATTTAACACAAATTAAAGCTTTGGTATGAAGCTATCTAATAATATCGGATCGGGGAGGAAGCTAACGCTATAGATGTCCATATGCTGCAGTTAACACGTCTCGGTGCGATGGTCAACTACATTACAGACTTCATACAGAATTCGGTTCCGGACGGAACACAAATGGGAATTGTGTCATTCAGTAACAGTGCTACAATCGACCATCGTGTTGTTCAAGTTGATGATACGTCAAAGCCACAACTTATATCGACCTTGCCTCGTAGTGCATCAGGCAACACATGCATCGGGTGTGGACTGGAAAAAGGAATGGAAGTAAGGTTCATCATTGGTTTTAAATTGATCAATGAATCGTACATTTGGTTACAACTTCTAGCACTAAATCAAAATATGATTATGACAATCGGGCTTTTCAGGCGTTGAATCAAGTTGGAAGACCAACAGGGGGAATTCTGATACTAATCAGTGATGGCGAGGAAAATGTTGCACCTTACATCAGCAGCAAGACAGCGGAGCTCACGGACAAATATATCCGAGTGTACACGCTACTATTCACCGACGCTGCGGAGAATAAATTGATCGAACTAGCTCGTGTCACTAAGGGAAGCTCATACTACGTTTCCGGAGATCCAATGGATCTCAACGCCCAGAGGTTCTTTGCCAGTGTGCTACAACAAGCACTGACAACATCGCATACAAGAGCCACTGCCGTGTCTGTAGGTATTATTTTACAGAAAACGCATAGAGGTTTACATAATCTAGTTAAAAGATGTATTCTACGGAAGCCTGGACTTATATGCCAGACTAATTTGTGTTTATACGCCTACATTTATCACTGTGAGATTAAAGCATTGGGACATGTAAGCACAAGAGTATTTATCAGCTCAGATACTACGGCCAAATATAGACGTCAAACATTAAGTGAGCAAAACAGACTGGCTTCTCATTTATAGCTTGACCATTCCATCAACTGCTAACCAACTATACGCCAGGAAATCATTTGTAACAACTCTGCACTGTTCCAAATCAATTAATGCGATTGTTTTGTTATAGAGTCAAAATACAGTTCGCGCATACGCCGCGTGGTATTTTTGACCAGGAGTGACGTCGTTATCATATCGTTGCTGTGCATAGGTAAAACTGGCGGCGCTTGTGACACCAGCTTCAGGCAGCGCTAATATCACGTTTATCATTGATGATACCTTAGGTATCGATACACTGGTTACCGCTCTCTATCAAACTAGTAGGCAAGAGTTCGACCTGATGCTTATATCCCCGAATGGAACAGCCTACCACGCACCTTCCCGCAATATATCATCAACGAGTACCATACAGATACATGTGCCACACTTGGCGCAGGTAAACACTTCTATTACATCATCGGATATTCACGTTAGGAATGCATGAAAGTTTCTTAATTGCTAGCGCATTCGTTTTTCATTACGATCCCCTTATATTTGCAGTAGTTGGTATGCCCTGATAAGGCTCATTGTAAATACCTTGTCATTTTATGGTAAGTTTGTGTTTTGCTGCTACAGACTGGAGAGTGGCAGGTAGTTTTGTACAACTCAACATCACCACAAGTTGTACCATTACATGTCACGAGCCGGCTAAGTACGCCAAGTGGAGCTACCTTCTCCATTAATGGTTATCTTAGTCAAGATCACTTGAATGGCTCGGGTAAGACTTGATCGTTAACAGCCCTCAATGTATTACTAAAATACCTACAGCACTGTTTTCATTAATGGAACATATGTGCTCGTTCAGTTGTGGCAGACCCCGAGGCCGACATGGCGTCGAGAACGCTTGTTGTGACAGGCGGAGTGTTCTTTGGCTACGCGCCTGTACTGGGCGCGACCGTCACCATGGTGGTCCAGAAGGGCGACATGGAATGGACCAGGCGGCTACATGATGACGGCGTAGGCGCTGATACTTTACCAGGTGACGGATTCTATTCGGCGTATTTCCAAGAATTCGACGGGGACGGCAAGTATAGTGTGACCATTCTAGCGTCAGCAGAAGCCAACCAATCGTACTACCGAGTCACAGATCATGCGAGCGGTTCTGCACCCGTTGACCCTCAATATGCCACAAGTAATAAACCGAAATGCAATGCTGTTTAAATAATATGCATAAACGAGTTACTTTAATTTTAATTACCAATTTCACACCACATTTTTCCTGTATGTAGTTTTCTTGGCTGTCTGACTTGCAGACGAGACAGTATACGATGTGTTTTTGAGTCCGTTTGAGCGCTTTATCTCCTCAGGATTCGTGACTCTGTACAACTATGACTCGATGAAGCGGGCTGGTGATGTGTTCCCCCCTTCACGTGTTATGGACCTCTCTATACAGAACATTAATGAGTCCACGGCTGTACTCACCTGGACAGCAGTAGGAGATGACCTCGAACAGGGAACAGGTAACTCAATGCTCTCAGTAAGCTTTATTTTATACTTGAAAATAAGATGTCCATAAAAGATGTTTTATGTTGTGTCTGATCCAGCGGCGCTGTATGACTTGAGGTATTGCTTGTCTATACCTGAAGCATTGCAGTCCTTTGAAAACTGCACGCCAATTATCGGCGACAATATAACTTCCTATGTAGCGCCATCTTCGGCAAGCAGTTTGGAGAGATATGTATGGCTCGTCCCAGATGAAGCCTTAAACAGGACGCTGGTGTTGGGACTACGGGTACAAGACGACGCCGGTCTCTGGTCCGATACATCGAATCTGATATCAGTTACCATGAGCTTAGAACAGGAAGCTACTGACTCGACGGAACCGGAAGCAGATGTCACAGCCAGTATCTCCGCTACCGAGAGCCACCAGGACACAGAGCAGGAGAGGCAGAAGTTGATCATTATTGTAGTTCCCCTGGTGACAGCAGTCGTTTTCATTCTTGTTGTGACGTTTTTCACTTGTCTAGTTTGCCGTAACAGAAAACCTGCCAAGCCGAGTAGCAAGAAGCAGGGAGCAGTAGAGGCTGGCAGACACGCTCAATCTGGTTCTGTCTTCGCTCTCTACTAGGCTCCAATCCATAAGGTGTGCATTGTCCCGTTTTGAACAGTCTTCCGAGTATATTCAAGAAAAAAAGGAATACAATTGTTATTCACATAGATATTTGATTGATGTTATCATAACGAAAACTGCTACCAACGTAGCCATTATCAAAGACAAACGTCTTGTTTCTCACCCGTTTCTGTGGCTTCGTGTTACCTATTGTACACCTTAACAGATAGCTTATTTTCTCAGTGACCAATATTTGTTTGCCTGCCCTGAAACATGTGTTTGCGCTTTATTAGTAAATGAATTTGTCTACCTGATGAGTACTCACAATCAGCGAATTACATTTTGTGTGGCTTACTAGATGTCGTCGACGACAATAAGTATATTAGCAAAGAAATGTACTGTGTTTAATACCATTCAAGAAATATTACTCTCGTTCATAACTTACATTCAATAAAAAGCTATTGTTTACATATAGAATAGATGTTTGTTCAAATGGAATATTTTGCTTTCCTTATTTTGCCTCTACAACTGCACAGTTTAAATAAAAGTAACGGTGAACGAGACTTTAACCCTGTCATAAGGGTACCTTGCCGTATCTGGGCTTCATGGTATTGTAGTAAAAGGTGTACATCAGGTGCTTGGAGAGGCCGAGTATGCACATGCCCACATACACCGGATGATTTAACACTAAACGGGTCTTGTGAATATGTAGAGCCGACAGGTCATTATCAAACACTCTATGGCAATCATAGGCAGGACTGGCCACAAGCCTGCGTATTTTTTTCATCTTCCGCTGACCGTACAATCTTGACGTCGACTCGCCTCCGGGGATTCTCTGTGGTTTTGCCAAACACAGAGTTATTCATTAGCTTAAACAAATCCTTCTCAAAGTCCCTGGTTGCGGCTCTGTGCAGATCTGTATTCGTCCTGATGTAAGGCTCCATCCAGGGACTTTGGTCAAAGACAAGTGCACGATGAATCTTGCTAAGTCTCTTCCCCAAAGACAGATACAGCTTGAGATTCCTGTAGTGTACCGCATACTTACCCTTGTTCCGCAAGTTGGGCACCAGCTTTTCAACTCAATTTCCGGTGCTCCCCAATGCACTTAGGAGATCCTTCTGGTAGTATGTACCCCGTTTCAGCATTATCGGGATGGTCTTGTATCTGTAGATCGTCCGGCTGATCCACCCACTCAATACCCAAAGTAGGTAAATGTTGACTTATCGCCTACCCAAACTGGCTGTTTGCGTCTAGGTACTGGATATATGTCGCTGGCTTATCCTGCTCAAAGCCCTCCACGTTTGTGTTGTTGGCTTTAGCGTGGCGGCGTGACACCATGCTTATACCACCCGTAGACCTTTCTCAATGAACACATCGGCTATGACAACAGCAAGCCTATCTCTCTCAGAAGACATAGCTGCATTTCCGGTTGTACCGGATATGCATCTAGGTTCCGCTCCCTCGGACTTTGTGGCCACTGGGCTAGACTCGTCCGGGTTCAATGACTTGATTTATAATGATATCAGGATCCATAAATATACGTATACACCTTAAAGTCTAATATATTGCACTGCTCCCCAAATGAAGAAACCTAAATTAGTTACTCAGACAGCGGCCGCAACAAAGGCCAACATCACTTCAATCGACGGCATATGCAGTAGTGTGGCCCGTTCCTCCTTTGTTGGAATCACCTAATTCTCTCGTAAGGCGTCTTTAAACGAGCCACGGTACTTGGTGTGAAACAGCACCATCCAGCAAGTCTGCTCACGTAGGTCCTTCAGCACTTTTGGGTGGGGACCCAGACACTTTGCTGCGCATGGCGGCCTGTAAAGGCCAGTTCGGATAACATGTCTCTCTTCTTGGTCAGGGCCTTTGTTGTCGAACAATCATCAATAATGTAGAGGGTGGGCTCGCCCTTAAAACAATGGTAGAAAGCCCTCAAGTGGTCATGGAGCCGCTCTCCCGGATCAACCACGTACACCTCTGAATCATCCCAAACTCATGACCGCGACTGATAGGCCTCGTTGAGACGTATGGTAGGGCTGAGGATTACAATTTGCTTAAAGGCACCGAAGAAGGGCCCTTCACGTAGGTCGAGGATGAATGCGGTTTTCCCATATCCTTTCTGCCCAAAAACCAATTGCCGAACAGGGACCATCTGGAAATGAAAGTTTTCGGTTTCATCAAAACCTTGTTAGTAGACTGCGCAGACGAACCTACCATCTCCAATGTTAAGCTGTGCATCCACAACAATATACATATAAACATTCAATGCACCAGCCGCCTCTGCTTTTTTGTGATCTGTATGGTGATACCCTCAGATGCATTCTCCACGGCCCTGCCACTACCGTGCAGCTGGTCGTCATCACTCGTCATTAAGTCGACCACAGAGCCTACTTACTGGTTAGGTACTCTTTTTGGGACACGTCGGACAATGCCAAGTCTTTTGCAGCTATTGCTACACTGGGGTCTCGTTTACTCGTGGCTGCAAAGGCCTTCTTCACCTCATCCTACTGCTGGTAGCCATGCATGCCTTGGGCATAGAGTTGGTTGGAGATGCCCTCAATGGTCACCTCAACTTTTGTAATCTTTGGGTTGTAGAACGCCTCAGTCTCTCTGGTGAATGAGGCATTTGCTGGGTCTTCATAGAGCAGATGCCCTTCATTCTGCGAGCCGGCACATTCAGGTTGATGTTCCACAATGTATCTCTTTTATTGTATACAAGTTTCCTGTGACAAAGCACACAGTTATACAGATTTGCAAGTCGACCTGTGTACTGGGTGCGTATCATGCGGGCCAACTCTGGTTGGGCAACCATGTCATGGAGATGCCATTATTTTTGTAGCTGGCGTCGGTGTCGCCTGTTGCGTGAATCACGCGGTTGTGGTCGTTGAACGTGAGCTCGTATTCCAGTCTGTCACTAACCGTACTCTAGGACAATGGCATGTGGCTCTCGAAGAGTTCAAAGTCAGGCGGAACGTAGAACCTGTTACCATACACATCGGCTACGGCCTTGTCCTCTTCCGGGGTCTCATCCTTGTCTCTTGTCCCCACTCGTATCTTTGTTGTGTTTCTGTCATCTGATGTGTCAATGCCTTGATACTTTTTTGTAGTCCGCCACAAGTTGTGGTAGCAGTAATATATTGGTTGTCATTTTTTTAACCACGGCCCAACCCATATTTTGCACAACGCTGAAGTTAACGTCAGTCGAGGTCAGCGTGATTGTAAAAAGGACAGATGTGCTGTCCCTGGGACAATGACGTCGTCTGTGATTAGATTGGGGAAGCGAACCAGCAGTTGTTGGTTCTGGTCAATAGTGCTTGGATTGTTTGTAACTACTACAGACTGTCAAATGCCCTATACCCAGAGGGGTTCGCGTATCCGGCGGTGTGGGTTTAGTTTGCTTCCGTAAGTACTCGACATATTGAATGCTTATTTACAATTATATCTTTAACATAAAAGCATGGACTTTGATAACCCAACATTTGACGATGCAGTACAGGAGTATTGGCACGACGCTGGAGACTAGCTTCATTAATGATGGTGAGGAGACTAACCTCATTAACGAAACTTTAGATACGTCGAGTACGAGTAGTTCACCATGGGCTGTTACTGAAATGCCTGCAGGGTTAACATAAGATTAGGAGCGATCCATAGGAGAAACAAAAGTCTTAGTTACGAGGTGGAAGAAGGCACTGTCTAAGCCGGGGCTGCAGGCCCGTATGGAGTTTGGGTTAAGTGGGGGCGGCTGGAAGTTTCTGACGCGGGAGAGCAATCCCAACAAATTCCTCTCATCTAAGAGTATCCTAGATTACTGTGGTACACAGCTTGCTCGGGCTATTGGAGTGTCCCCTAAACTATCACCAAATGCAGCGAAAGTCCTACAAGGCGTTGACCAAGCTGCTGCTAAAGCTGAAGCTGCACTTCCGGAGAAGTTAGAAATGAGCGGTCCTGAATCCGTGACCGAGCAAGGTGGCACGGAAGTAACAAGCTTCATAGAGGACGATCATAACGCTTTAGGAGACGTGGGTAGACAGACAGATGGTCTGACATACCGAAAGCTTGTAGGGCTTGACAAGGCTATGCAGACCCAGAGGGGTGAGCTTGTCAACAACCTAGCTATGATAACTGAGATAGAAAAGGATATAACACGATGGGAAGCTAAAATGGCCAGCCTGGAGGAGGAAGGGATGGGTTATAGTCGAGCATGGAGATTCCAAGCAAATGAGCTTGCAGAGCTGTTGGACCACGAAATGTCGTCCACGAAAGGTCAAAACACTAATTTATATGTATAAATCCAACCCTTCGTGCCCATATATGTTTTTGAATATATGTGGAATACCGAAATTTGTAAATCATTTTCAGTCATTATTAGATATATAAAATTTGTTGTAGATGTGATCATTATGAACCATTGGTAGCCTGTCGCGATCTAATTCAATGCAATAGATTGATGCATATTTTTTCTGCATATATATATATATATATATGCGTTTACGTTTATATATATGTATATTTAAAATTTTACTCATAAATGAGTGCATATATATATATATTTATGAATAGGTTTATATTTATATAGAAATCTTTAAATCTTTAATGTATATAGATATATATATATATATATATATATATATATATAGATATATATATATATATATATATATATATATAATATATATATATATATATATATATATATATATTATATATATATATATATATATATTTTAAATAAACATATAGATATAGGTAAAAACATATATATTTATTTGTATATATACATATATATATGCATATATATATATAGATATATAATATATACTTACAGATATATATGTATGTTTATATGTTTATGTATTTGTATACATCTATATATAAATATACATATAAATATATATATATATATATATATATATATATATATATATATATCCTATATATATATATATATATATATATATATCTATATATATATATATATATATATATATATATATATATATATATATATATATATATATATATATATATATATATATATATATATATTAATGGTCGACATGACCAAGATATCCGGTCTCTGTATGTGGCCTGTGACGATTTGCAAAAGTTTCTGTGCCACTTTTTATTGCCTATTATTTAGACAGATGTCAGCTTGAACAAAATTTGCGTGACATACCAGAATATTTATCACAGAATATTTGGATATGGAATGCTTGCAAATGTCAGCTGCACGTTTTCTTATTCAAACAAATTTGGGCTATAAAAATTGCATATAAAATGTACGCATGGTTTTATGTGTCGAATACTGAACACAATCATTAATCTGGAGCAATTAAGACTCTTTTGCATTGTATGTTGTTGGCGATTAAGAATTTTAGTATATACAAATACATGTGTATGCGCATATATGTATGCACATATATGCATGTATATATATATACATATATAAATGTAAATATATATATATATACATATATATATATATGCATATATTTATTTACATGTATATATATTTATATTTATATATCTATATATATAGAATATATATATATATATATATATATATATATATATATAGATATATATATATATATATATATATATATATATATATATCTATATATATATATATATATATATATATATATATATCTAAATATACTTGCATACATCGACGTTGTTATGGTCTTGCTTTCACATGTCTTGTAATATAGCATAAATAAATAAATGAGCACATATTGGTTCAGCGAATTGCTAAAGATTACACCAGTAGTCGCATCATGAGACAGAAGCGTTATTGTAAAAGCAATCGATGTAACATTGCGATTCCGAACAATCATATCCAGTGTCCTAGAAGCGGATGTTAAAGTATATTTATAATATGACCTGCCAGATTCACACTCAACATTTATGACATCTTATAAGAGGATGCACTTTATCCTGAAGTCGCATTGTAATAATGAAACATATCCCCATATTAAGCTTCAAACCGGCATTGGTACGTGCCTAATACTTGGAGGATCTCGCTCCTCTTTGCAGTTCGTATATCCTTTGTGATACTCCGGTTCATGATAATTAAACGAAAAAATAAAATGACTACAATAAATCACGATCGCATTATTTCTACATATCATGTGAGAGCAACCTAGCCATTCATTTATTGTTATTGTGTTTTTTTGTGTATGCAAGCAGAGCTCATATATTGCAAATACCTCTGATACCACAAATCATAGTTCTTTTGCAGAATATCTAAGCAATGTCTGAAAGTAAGACAAATAACTGCTTTAGAATTCAGCTGACATTCTTGAAGTTCATATTATTCACGGTAAAATTGAAATAACCGATCAAAGTGTATAGAAGCATGCTCGCTAAAAAGATTACTTTATGCTCAAATGACGTCAGAGAATCCGTCCAATGTGCTGTTCTTCTGCGCTTGAGTTAACGTATGCCTGAGTGAAGTGTGCGCAAAACGTCGTGACTGATTGCTCCACTACTAATGAATTTCCTAGATGCTGCCACAATGACCAATGACAATGAAGAAACATAGTGGGTCTATTGAGCATTTGCGACATATTCATTGTGGGCTGCAGTTACCTCCTTCATAGCATTCCAGTGACTGTTGAATTAATGATGCTTAGTGTGCATGACACACTACTTTGCATTTTAGGCAAGACTTTCGGTCTGTTGGCCAAGTTAATGCTGCAAGTAGTCTGTAGTTCGTTTAACCTCGATGAAGACATCAATTCATAGGAGTTCAAGAAGCACTGCATTAATGATTGCTCACCGATTCGTCCATTCGAAAATTGTTCAAGTGCGGCTGAAAGAGGGCTGCAATGACAAAAGCATTAAGCGCTTATTTATATACCAAAGCGTTTGAGCCGCGACGAGTCGACGAATATCAACAGACGCAAATTACATTAACATATACTAATCATATAAATCATCAATAGGTTTTATCAAACTTTTCTCCTGAGAATTTAACCGCGACTGTATGGGTAATCATAATTAAATTGTTAGACAGTGCAGGCCTCCGGTTGCGGCCGTCATAAGATCGTGAAGAAATGCAAATCAAACGTTAAGCTTCTCATGATTAAATTAATATTTTTCGTTACTTGATAACAAAAGGTAGCACAGTAAGTTATATGAGATGCCGAATAGACTCCGTGCCATAAATTGGTCGCTGTCATATATGTACGTAACTATGTACAAGAATTGAGTCACATGTTCGGTCATCATTCTGTTCCTTTAATTGAATCAATGACACAAAATGGATTAGGGTGCTGAGGTAAAAAAAAGTCATATTGCGCCCTTGATAATGCAGAACTTGAGTAAAGAAACATCTTCGCTGGGTCTTCCGCATGGCATATCAAGCAGTAGCATTTCAACCGGTTTCTTGTATTATAAAAGGCTCTTTAATGAAACAACTGAAACTGATATTAATCACATGTTACGACTGATTCTTCTACGAATTCGTTGATATTCATTGAATGGAAAAATAAGTTTTCTTCTTTGGTAATTAATTGCAATCAAGATACATTTAAATTTGACCAATCGCCCCAGCAGCTTCCAGAGATGAAATATACTGCCTTCACCCCGACCTTAAAAACTCATACCAACCCTACGTTTGCGTGCAGCAGTGCTGAAAAGATAAGTTTTTGTGGATCACACAAGTAACTCACGACAGATAAGGTGATTGGCAGTAAAGCTATCATGCTGATCCAGTGGAGCCAGTTACATCATGTTGAGGTTTTGTATGCGACCAGCACAATATCGCGCCATAAAAACAACATTTATGCTCCATGAGTGACGCAATTGGTAATGAGAAACTACCTAACTGAACAAACGTGACTTATTAGCGTACATTATGCTGCCTTCCCTATCCACGTCATTCTGAACAGTTTGCAACGACAATAGTTTCTATGATCCTTACGAGATCAACATATGTGGATGAATACGATGGATGGCTCACACAGTGAACTAGGAGGAAAGGTTATATATTTGCAACAAAGGCGTGAATGGTTCAGGCACTCTGTACTGCAGCTTTGAAAACTATTTGCAGTTTAAAATGTTAGCAGAGAATGGCACGCCAAACGGTGGCTTTTTGCATCAGCTAGTATGATGTTACACTATAGTATGCAGGCATCCCTTGTATTGTATTATTCCGCAGTATCGCTAATGTACATTGGCCATTTTAACAATTGCATAGCCAAGCATAATAATATATATTATGCAATAAGACACTAAAGTCAGCGATTCTGGTTGACATGCACCATACTTCTATAAAACATGCAATCATGAAGCAGGCAGCCACAAGCGTAATTGCATCTCATGATTTTAGTTTGTGGGTCATTGATATTTGAGGTGCCGATCATTTCTATGCTTGAGCGACGTGAAACACGGCCGGTGCGTTATGATAAAGCTAGCGGCCAAGTAAATCATACAGCCAATGTAAAAGGTATTTCAACATGATTCAGGCAGCAGAATATTGTCGGAGTTTATATTGTGGCAAAATAAACAAGAACATGATTAAAATTAGACGTATGCACAGTCATGGGATTCGCACACATAATTAGCTCTTTCATGGCACATCTCAATGGATAATAAGTCACAGGGGGATTGTTTAGAGAAATCACCCAAAAAATGGGTAGCTCAATCTTAACAGTATTGTAAACTTGTTACTGTATACGGACGCTACAAAATTGCTCAGTACCTATAACATCTCTTGAAGAGTACATACGAGCAAGCATCAAATCCACATTGCCATTGTTTCTCAGGAAAACTTGTCATATAATCTTCTTGTCCTAATATAGATTTCCAACTCGTTCTTTGCTGGCAAACGCTAAGACTATCAATGACTGATTGGTTGTCATGTGACGGGCATATAGAGGTTCGTGCATGAACAAGATTATTGTGCGTGCTATTGACATCATATGTAGGTTGATCCGTCTGGTATTCATGTCTGAACGACGACGCGTGTGGAATACGGTAGAAGTTGTGTGATGCCCTGTTCATTCGTATGTGCTTTCACCCATTATCTGCCTAATGACCTTATTCATCGGCGGGACAAGGGATGTTATTTTTCAAGGTTGAGACGGTTTTCTATGGGAAATTCTGTTATCTGGGGAGTATGGCTTGCTATATGGTATATTAGGTGTGTTTTCATCCCTTATGTACTATAAATTACACGCAGCGAATATTCCTAGCCTATGCCCCTTTGGGCAAGTGCAATCCCATAAATGGCCATCTATAACACGGATGGTTTGGGCTCCTCATTGGTTCGATTTTGTCCGAATCTGCCCTTGATGCCTACCAATCAGTGAACCAGAGTTTGGGTATAAAAAACCCTTTTTCATCCATGATGTGTTAACTCAAGTTTTACACTAACTACTTCCATCAAAGCTATGCCAAATGAATCAATTATGCTTCGTTTGTAATATTTGCGTGAAAACATCACCTCGCACTATATGACGCGCTACGTCCCAAACTAGACAAGACTGTTCATCACCAATTTACGCCGCGTACAATTCACGTAAAGAACACTTGAATGCACAAATCATCAAGTGCGACGTAGTAGGTAACTGTGTCGCCTTCCTACCCACAGGTTGGGCGAGTGAAAATGCTGGTTTATTACATGGGCTCGGATGATGACGTCTGTAAAAACATGTACTCTTGAAGTCACACCGCTGTTTTCTTTCATTATAACGCAGCGCTGAAGGTAAAAAATGAGTCAGAGCTAATAAGCGGTATACATTTAATTGTCAGATCATTATTTGGCAGAATATGCATTCTATTCATAATGTCTTATAAAGGTGAATACACAACTTGGGCATCAAGTAACTAACCCTAGAGCAATTAAGGCACTAACCAGTGAGTGGTGGGGTGATTTACAATGATTTGCAATGATGGCCACCCACTACACCCACTACCTTATGGTGATGGGTGACCAGGGCAAAACGACAGATAGGTTCGGAGTTGCCCTGCTAATAGTCATCAACAATTAACTACAAATACGATGGAGCTCGAACATTACTTAAAATCTTCGTCCTAGACAATGCATACAAAGTTTGTTATTAAAAGAGTTAAGTGATTTGGCAGAAACTATCTTGGCATGCAAGGTATTCCACGGGGTAACAGCACAATTGGTAAAACCATTTCTGCTTAACTCTCACAAAGCCATGGGTTTTGTCAAGATGTACGAATACACCCGAAGTCTTGCGTCCTCAGCACTGCGAATATTATCAAATCCACTTTGCTTACTTGAGATCCCCATGGAAATTCCGCGTTTTAAGAGAATACAGGTCAAACAAGCGCAATCTTTTTTTCTAACTCAGACATATCGACTACGAGCTTAGTAGCACAGCTCTGTACTCTTTCTAATAAATCGATATCAGTTTGAATAAATGATGACCTGTATTGTATATTCTAGTTTGTGCCTTTTTACGTTTGATATATACACTGCCTTAGAGCGAATAGTGAACATCCGTCTGGTCATGCTAGCCTTTGATGTATACACTGCCTAGAGCGACTAGTGAACATCCGTCTGGTCATGCTAGCCTTTGATGTTTACACTGCCTTAGAGCGACTAGTGAACATCCGTCTGGTTATGCTAGCCTTTGATGTATACACTGCCTTAGAGCGACTTGTGAACATCCGTCTGATCATGTCTTACAACCAGGTTGAAGTTTGGTACATATTTTCATAGTTACGCTGTGAGTTTGAAATATCTGCGTAAAAATTTCCAATAATCCGCTACAGTTTTTAAAGAAAAGCATATGAGGAGACTGAACGTTCCGGTAGTTATTTGTCAAATAACTTAAATATTGTCTCGTAATAAGTGTAAACGAAGATGCATTTCAACGATGAGTCATTTATTTGATGCCCAGAACACGGTTCAATACATTTTGATTGTGCTGAATCCGCTGATGAATCCGAGTTTGTGGAATGCTCGGAGTTGGTCAGGGTTCGACACCAATGGCTGCAAGCTTGATTTGTCCTGTTGGACAAGTGACGTGCCAAGTCAACTTGTCCAACAGACACGCAATCTGCAGCATCCCGATTTGTTTTCTCATGCTGAGCGGCACCCTTAATCTCACAGTCGGCGAGAGAAGCAGACACACAGCTGGTCTCTTTAACGGACTGTATTACGCATACAAACTACCATGCAGCTAAGCGATTACAGCGCATGTTATGGTGTCAATAAGAGCTTGTGAGACGCCTCCATTCTCGTGAGTCGAACGCGCGCAACAAAGATCAATGCTGGCCACAACCTTTGAGTCGATTGGTCAAGTAGGGGCTGTCACGAAGATTAACGAACATGTCTAATGAATATTCGGACGCATCAGTCGTAGACTCTAGGGCGAGAAGCGTAGGGTAACCTCTGGAACATGGGATACAGACTGCATGTCGTATTACCTCGCCTTTCGAATACGGTTTTTTAAAATCAATGGTTACTAGTGACGGTTTACCAGTAATGTCTCTTCAGCATGTGTGAGCAAACCAGGAGTATGTTATGTAGCTTTTTTGAGTTTGCTAGCGGAGCTCAAATAGTGCAAATGACAAATCATAATTCTTTTATTGAATACTTGGACATTGTCTGTCGAGTAGGACAAATAACTGCTTCAGCTGGCAAACTTAATGTGTCGACCGCTCGCTGTAAAACTCTTAAATGAACAGCCAGTTGTAAGGTGATGACAGCATGCCTTGCTTGCGAGAAAGATAAAATAATGCTTAAGTGACGTAAAAGGCGCGGGTCGATCCTTCAAATGTTTTATTTATCTGACCTAACGTGCGCGTAAGTAATGGTATGCCTGAGTGAAGATGCGTGTGTAATACCCAGTAAGTGATTGTTCCTCTCTGTGTTCTACCAATGATTAAATTCCAAGGTGCTAACACCGTGTCCGCTGAACATGAAGGGACATGCTCATAGCAAGTAATCGCTTGCAGGACTACTCTACCTGGCATATTTTGTTAATGGGTTTCAACGTAAAGCCCGTTTGGGGTTTTCTTCTTTTAGACGAGTATTTAAATTTAGACAAGATAGCTGGGATTATGGTATATCAGTTGTATTTTCAGCACTTTCCCAAGAAGTGCCTTGTATGACAATTGTATGCGTAGTTTATTGCCCCATTTTGTAAGTCAGTTAAACGTTAGTAACACTGACCTCGATGAAGACAGCATTTGTCATAAAGTGCAATTCATGATCCATAAATGAATGCTGTATTTTTCATCCCCATGAATTTTGTTTCAATGTATACTGACATTTTTGACAAAAACATGACGTGCTGATTCAACTACCAAGGCATTTGAGCCGCCACAATCTGACGTATTCCAAACGTGCCCTACAATCTGTCTTACACTCCAGTAGGCAGCCCATGCGATGCATTCTCTGGCTACAAGGAGCCTGATTATCGCAAATCACCTCTCCATCTCCACTTTTACCCAACCGCTGTGCCATTTACATCATTCAGCTAATTGGGAATGTCAACACAGCAATCTAAAAAATAGAGCAAAAAATCAGCATAGGCCGGAAAAGTATCGCCAATGTGGATAAGATCATTGATATTTTAATTTATGCAGCATTTGCGCAACTCAATTCCTTCTTGACCAATATAAATTTACGCTTGGTACCATCCATAGCGTGACTGGATCCGTCATGAGTAACCAGTTTGACGCACGTGCATCTAGGCATTATTTGGGAAATGGATTAACCTTACAAGGTCTACTGCCCTGAGTCCAGACCAAAATGTATCGTGGTGTTAAGACGCCAGCGTCTCACGACTAGGTTACACAGTGTAAGACGAATAACTAATCGGTCCCGAGGTCATTTTTGTCTGCGTAATTAAAGCGATGAGGTATCTTTTAAGAATTCACCTACGCCAGTGGCATGCATTACTCTGGTACAATACGTAGCTTGACAAGTAGACTAACGCGCCATTCGTTGGGTACGACGACAGATTATGAAACACAGGATACTAAATCACAGTCGGTGATAACTGCTGCAGTGTTATTAAAATGCTACGCATTCATTGCCAGTGTTTCGTGGCCAAATTTATAGTGTTTATGCTAGAAATTGGGCTGCTCCCACACCATACACAGCAGAAACATGTAACATGAATTTAATTGATAATGATGTTCATCAAACAGATCGATTGATTCCCATACGCCTTCGTTAATATTCAGTGGCAGGAATAATAAAATTTCTCCTCCCGTATTTAAGAGCAAAATTTGAAATTGACCAATCGCCCCAGCACCCTGAGATGGTGTT